>JAGKTI010012105.1:0-16010 GCA_018397915.1 Birgus latro | reverse complement strand
TTATGATGATACTCTTGTATTTTTTTTATATTTATCTCTTTTTTTTTATCTCCAGATATCGCTCTCTATTGCTCTCTCTCTCTCTCTCTCTCTCTCTCTCTCGTTATGGAAATGGCCTATATTTATGTCTGCAACTGTACATAATTAACCACCATCTCCCCAAGCTGTTTGCCATTCTACCCTCCGTCATGTATTACGGTTTATCATCATCATCATCATCAAACACAGTCCCTCCGCTACGTCCCACGCACCCCCCGCCCCTCACTGTTCTGTGTCAGCTCGTGTCAGCCCGTCAGAGGTAGTTTGCAAATATCTTGGGGCCATATTTATAAACTCGCCTAAGCTTAACCCCGTCAGTCCGAGAACGTATTTTTTTTTATTCTTGCTATCTCCAGGCGATTTTCTTATGGTTTGGAGATATCGTTTTCACAGCCTGATGTCTCCTAAGCTGAATCAAATCGTCTCAAGGTAGAAGGAAAACAAGAAAATAAAGACAGAAAGACATGAAAGAAAAAGTGTCCAGATTGAAGGACTTAATCTCTTAAATCCGGTGACCTCCTTTATTGGTTTATTCTTGCTTCCTCCAGACGATTTTATTCAGCTTAGGAAGGACATTCAGTAGTGAGGAGAGAGGGGTTAATGAAGGCTGTCAACCCCACCAGCCCGAAAAGTTTCCCCTTGGCTATATTTTTTTCCCCATCTTGAAGTAGTCAGGGGAAAATTTATGTCCCCGTATCGAAGGGATTAAGTAACTGAGTGTTTGATTATATTTTTTCTCGAGACACCCCAAACATTTCATAACCAAATCAGAGTGAATATTAAAACGAATAATCCGCTAAGGCAAAATGATTCACGATAATATTCAACTGCATTGGAGACTTGTTTATCCAGTAAGTTGATTAACATTCTTTCTAAATGTCTCCGTTTATGGTTCCCTGTCTGCCACGTCCTCTAACTCCATCTCTCAGCCTTTCAGTGGGAAGTACTGCCCACTTATACCTCAACCCCTTCACAACAAGAACCCTCCCCTGTGCTGAATGAAACGTCTTGCAGTAGCGAAAATTAAGTAAATATAAAACACGTCACAGTATACAAGACGCCAATTTATTTTCCTATTAACTTTCCCTACATAGTCATTTTTTTTTCGCATCCACATTTTTTCCAATCTGACCTTTGAGCTTCTTCTTTTACTGTTTTTTTCGCTCCTCAGTCAGGCTTCACATCCTGTTCTGGCACAGTCTGGAACAAAAGTCTGCCTGCTATTTCACTGCGTCTGCGTCACACACAGGGCACATCCGTCACCTTCCATCTTGACACATCGTAAAGCGAAGCATGTATGGGCAGACAATACCGAGCCATTCTCAACTTAAGGATGCAAGTGAAAGGACAGAAGAGATTAAATATTAGACTTACGTTATTATATTTTGCTCAGAAATATACCAAGCCTCTGTAAGCTCAGGAATTTTAGCCAAGAGAGAAAATGCAAAGTAGAAGAGGTGGAATGTTAGGTGAAGTTTTGCCCTGGACAGTACATAAAACACATAAAAATAAAGCATATAGTAGTAAGAGAAACATCCCAAACATCTCTCAGCCTAGGATTATTAGCCAGCAGAGTGAGGTGAAACGTAAAGGTGAAATATTAGACTAACTGTTATCTTCCGTTGGACGTCAGTTTGCTAGGGTCAAGGCTCCTACTAAATATGGCTAAACCGGAAAACATAACTGGATTTTTTTTTTCTTCTTCTGCCGAGATGAGAGGGAAGAGGTTGTCCTTGTCTTGGCTTCTCCTTCGATTTTTTTTAAAGATCATTTATAGCTTTGACTTTGCCTTAGCCCTTTCAGTACGGTGACTTCTTCTATGTCAGTCTTTCCATCTCAGGCCGATCTTATTCAGTTTCAGGGAAGACTTCATGTGGTAGGATTCTTTATGAAGGCAATATCCAACCGCTCCAGTTCGACAAATCTCGTAAACTGAGTAAAATCGTCTGGTGACAGGAAGAATGTAAGGGAAGATAAAGTCACCGTATTGAAGCATGTAAAAATAAAGGGGGGGGGAGAAGGGGGCGGATTCAAGGGGCAAACAAGTGGAAGTCAAGGTGCTGATGGTGACGGTGTGGGCTGCAGCAAATTGTGATTTTTGTATGAGAAGAAACTGGTTGGGATTCTCGAAGATACTGACAGTTGATTCCCAGCCGTAGCCTTGATTTTTTTTTTTTTTTTTATGAAATACAGTACAAGGAGAGTACATTATCAATGTCTCCTATTCCTCCTTCAAATAAAAATCTTAGATACAAAAGATAATTTATTGTAGATTATTTATCTTTTTCTGTATTATATAGTTATTCTGAGTATGGTGGTATGTGAAATATTTAAGTTAGAAGAGGACAGTAAGGTGTAATAACCAGACAAAATCGCTTGGGAAGAGGGTTTAAGGTGTTCCCTTAATCGACGACAATACAAACCAATAAATCGAAAAAAAAAAAAAGACTAGAAAAAGGCGTAACTGACTTTCTTGTGAGAGGAATTTGGCGTCTCAAGTTTTTATCGTTTGAGGTGTAACATTATCAGAGTAAATTATTGCATATAGAAGTGAAGATAACCTGTCACCGATATAGTTAAATTCGTCACCTATCCCAAAGATATATTTATAACTTTAGATTTATTGTAACAGCATCTGCATTAATCATAAAGCTCAGGATCTTATTCTGTATGGTGGTTGCTCGTAACACCCATTCCTAAGTGATTTATTCTGTAAGTTAGCCTATATTCCAGTATTTTTTTGCATTTTTTTTATGCGGGTTATATCGATGTTAAAACGACGTAAATAACATAATGGATTGTTGAAGTGTAATATGCAAAATAAATCGCCAAGGAAGGGGTGCTACGGAGCCCCCCGGGAGTGTCGAAATGGCTCTTAACATTTTCACTACGATGATGTACGGGGTGGTCCATATATAACCCTCCTCTTCCACTCCGCCGGGGGACCTTTTGTGTGTTGGGGGGACGGCTCAGTCTGCATCGTCACTGTCTGTCCTGGTTTGGTAAATAAATACACAAATAAATAAATGAATAAATAAATAAATAAATAAATAAAGGCATGACCAACCCACACCCACTGTCACCACCACACCCACACCAGCAGACAGAGCCGTCCTCGCAACACATTAGGTACGGCCAAGTGAGGATGTACTGTAGCGTTATTCATCAACCACCTTGTCTCTTATCTTCAACTTTTGCTATTTCCAGACGATTTTACTCAGCTTAGCGGAGGCTTTTGCAGCTGGAGAGATTAGATACAGCCTTCAATAATCTTTTCAACACTAAAAATCTCCCTAAAGGAAAAAAAAAATCGCTGCTAGCCTGATTAAAACGAGAAAATAAAGTCATCGCAAGGAAAGGGTTAAGTTTGGCGGATATAAGTAACTGTTGGTACAATACTCTTTCCACTTTATTGTGGCCTAAAATTGCCCTCTCTCCCTCTAGAATCCTGAGTTGTAAATATAGGATTGGAAAACGCTAATCACGAAGAAGTGAGTGACATGGAAAAAATGTAGTACCGTAATGATATCGTTTTCTTGCACTCAGCTACACGGAAAAAGGTACAGAGGAGCAAAAACAGTGGGCCAAATAAGGTGAATAAAGTATAGAACAGATTTGCAAAAGAGCTTGAGCGAGTTTGAGGGGTGGAATGAATCGGTTGTGTGTGTGTGTGTGTGTGTGTGTGTGTGTGTGTGTGTGTGTGTGTGTCGTGTCTTGGTGTGCTCAGGAGGTTCTTAACACCTTTTCCTTGGCAATTTATTATTCACGTCACATTTTAACTCTTGCCATACATAAACAGTGAGCTGGAAAAAGGTTGATTGTTAATTGAAAGAACGCAGACTCGATCCCGTTCTGGCGTAGGGAACAGATTGGTGGCTCGAAATTCTTTAAAACAGATTATACTGATTAACTAGAAGAGCCATCGACGTGTCATAAAAGCATACCAGATAACACCAATACACCAGCCCTGAATGAGACAGCCCTGGCATGCATTCAGTAAGGACGATTGGTGTTAATGCCAAAGTGGGAAGATGTGAAGGTGTGTGACGTATAAGAGGACCGCTGGGCTTTAGGGAACGGGCTGCCAGGTGTATGCCCAGAGAGAGAGAGAGAGAGAGAGAGAGAGAGAGAGAGAGAGAGAGAGAGAGAATACGGTGCTGCTTTAATTAGTAATCAACCCTTTCAATCCAGTGGCTTTTATATTTATTCTTGCAGCTACCAGACGATTTTATTCAGGTTAGGAAAGTCCTCTCGTACTGAAAGGGTTAAGGAGTAACATCTAATCCATCATGTTTGAAAGAAAAAAATATCCTCAGATCGACATAAAAATCGTCTGTACTGTAAATTATAAAATCAGAATACCTCTCCGGACTGAAGGGGTTTACATTCCCTAACCTGTCACTAATGGCGATATTTGAAAGTAATTAAGTAACACAGGAGACTTATTAAAATGCACTATATTCACTTAGGAATGGGTTGTGTGAAGATCCTATGCCATTTAGAATACACATTTTTTTTTTTTACAGAAGATAAACAGACGAAGGAAAGTAAATTAAAAAAAAAAATTATATATACAGGATTCCAGGTGTCCTCCGATCATAGAAAAAAAAAATCTGTCTTTAACATTTTCCTTACCAATTTAACCAATTTACTTATTCATGTACATCACGTTAATATTCTCTTTTACTTTATGCAATTTATTTTGATATAAAAATACACGCAAATTACGTGAGAATAATGAAGTGTAACGGGCAAAAGAATTCAATAAGGGGGAGATGTTACGAAGCCTTCTAAGCCCACGAGACGGACCGTTTGACCTGTATTCCCGTCAGGTAAGGAGGCTCCCTAGCGCTTCTTCCTTAACGATTTATTTTCCAGATTACCCACTAACATCCTCTTTTCTGCTGCATGTATCCTTTTTAATGTCAAAATATACGACTAACACACAAGAATATAGGAACGGAGCAGAATCGGGAATAAATCGGTAAGGAAGAGGTGTTAGTAAGCTTCGTAACCCCACAAGAATATAGTAGCGGAGCAGAATCAAGAATAAATCGGTAAGGAAGAGGTGTTAGTAAGCTTCGTAACCCCACAAGAATATGGTAACGGAGCAGAATCAGGAATAAATCGGAAAGGAAGAGGTGTCAGTACGCTTCCAAACTCCACGAGAAAAGCGCCCATTGTCCTGTGTGTTTACTCTGGCAGTCGGGGAAGTGTTTGGTCATGAGCAGTGAAAGTGAGGGTGAGGGGCGCCTGGCATGGATTACTCGCCTGGTTGCAACACAAGACCCTCGTCCTCTCCTCTCCCTTGTTTGTTTTCCTGGCATTCAAGTCAGGGGGTCGTATTTCTTGGGCCTGGGAGTTATCTAGCAGTTTTCCTTTACCATTTAACTGCTGCATTTGGTAAGTTATATTTTTTCCATCCCGTGAATCAAGCTGTATGTATTTTAGAAGACAATAAGTATACTAACATTTGGGAAAGTTGCTCCAAACATGTGTATTCTTGTGCATGAACAATTTACGTAACTAGAATAGCAAGATTTAGAAGAATATGAGTGTGCAATATACAAAATAAAACGAGGGAATACGCGCTGTCACGTTCCTGAATCCCTAGAGAAAACAGCCCCGAATCACAGAGGAAGATATTGACGGAGGAATATCTCGAGGGCGACGGAGATTCAGATGTAAAGGTAATCTGAAACGAGCTTGGCCAGGTGGAGGAGGATGTGATAACGAGAAGGGCCTTGCGGCGGCACTTTAAGACCGACCCACCTCTAGCAAAGGGACGGAGACGTGAAAGTTCCGAGTCATCCTGTATTCTGTTCCCTTGAAGCTGTAAAATGTTGAGATCAGATTTGTTGTCGACTTCTGGGAGCGTGAAGAAGACCTTTATCTCTCTTGTCATGTGTCTCTTGGGCTGCACACTGACTAGGCTCCTTCCTTTGGACTTAAATAGAAAAAAAAAACGTTTAGAACTGTGACAAAATTTCCCTCTTGTTAACCTCTCTGCCTCTTTTTAGTACATTCCTTGATTTTTGTATGTTCCTCTCAAAAATCCTCCTCTTTACTTCAAATGGAGAAATACCAGGTGCCAGGACGATATTTTTTTTCATATAATTTGCACTTCTGTAACTAATTTTCATATATTTCTCACCCGTCACTCACTCATAACTATTAAGAATGGTAAAAGTGTGCTTCATTTCCCTCTGTGGGTCTAGATGCTTCGCTTGCCTACGGTTTACCAATATTCATCATTCAATTGACAACTCTTTTAGCCTTTCCCTCAAGTCTCTGGCTCTTGTAAACGCGAGAAACCTGTATCCGGCCTTTGGATATTTCTTAATGTAGTTTGGACTGTGGGTTTTAATCTGTTGTCTTCAAAGGACTAGAGAAGAAAGACAAAACGTGAAATAAGTGTCAGTATTTTTCTAGAGTTCCTTGTTCTTGTTAACGAAACGTGTATGAGGCGTTACGATATTTTTTTTTTTTTTTTTTTTTTTACGTTGTTTGGAGAGTGAATGTTAGTCTGTTATTTTCAAAGGAAGAGAGAGCAGAAAGGCACAGCGTTAAGGAAAGTAAGTTATAGCCACACCCCTCACGTCATTAGGAAGAGAGGTTATATTCTCAGTGCAAATCATTCCTCAGCATATAGGAGTGAGCGTGGAAACTTTATAATGCTATTGTTTATATACGTTCGTCCTAATTAAATATATAAATACTTTTCCACTCACTGACTTCGAATCTTCCTAAAAGAAACGCGTCAAGAATTATCTCTCTGTACCGTCTGTCTTCCTGATCTCTTGCAAATCCATGTACCGTATTCTCTTCAGTTTAAGAGACTTTCTAACATCCCTTCTTTACCAATTTATTTCTGTGCATGTCATGTTAATATTTCCTTGTGTATGATCTGTGCAGTCTGTATCGGTACTGGAAAAATGGAAAAACGCTGTACAGGAGGGCAGTAAATTGTAGTATGCAAAATAAACCGCTCAGGAAGAGGTGTTTGACGTCTCCAAAGCTGACGAGAATATGGGGGTGTCTCCTTTCCCTGTATTCTCCTAGGCTGAAGAAGCTTTTATAGCACCTTTTCCTTAGCAATTAGTCTTCCATATAATACTTAATCATACTCTTTTATAGTTCTTGCATCATTTTTAATATTGATGTAACTTGTATTAATATTATATAGGAAGGTAATGAGGTATAATGCGCAGAAAAAAAAAATATACAGAAAAGGGTGCGGGAAAAAATATGCCAGCTAAAACACAGCCACTAATCAGAAAGTCTCTCCCTCCTCGCCAAGCCTACTCGCCCGTGATGATAACTGCTACTGTAGGCCGGTGCTCTTTTCCCCTTGAGGTCAGAGGTCATGCGAGGGAAGAAAGTAAAGTTGGAAGCGGGTCAGGTGGCCTCACGCGGGGTCACTGAACCTACCCTAAGTGGAGAAGGTGGAGTGACTGGCAGGTGACCAACGCAACAAAGAAAAAAAAAAGGGGGGGGGGAAGTTAATAGCAGGGGAGGAGGAAGATTGTCGATGCGAATGTACAGTTTAGTGTTGCGGTAAATACGTATTGTCATAATGAGAGAGGGATAAACGTGTAATGATAAAACAGCTGAATATGAGCAGCACTTGGGGTGAAATAAAAAAACAAAACAAAGTGTGATGGCTATGTAAAACCAGAATGGAAAAAGGCATAGATGAAGCAGCAGAGGAGGAGGCAGTGGGAAAGGAAAAAAATGATAGTTTTCTAGCAAATATATAATGTCTTAAAACAAAAGGAGCTGATACATATTAAAAAAAAAAAAAAATAGCTTCAGAACATAAAACACTAATGGTGAGAAGTTAGTTATAATACGTTGTTCTAGAAGCGTAATGTCACGAGAGAAAATAAACAGTTAAATCTCACGCCAAAAAAGAAAAAAGAAAAAAAATAGGAAAAAGAAACACTGATGGTAAGGCAGTAAAGATGAAAATTTTGTTATGTTTACGTTATACCACGAAGGAAAAGGAACGGTTAAAGGTCATGCAAAACTATGTAAAAAAAAGGAGACAGGTGTATTTTTGACGACTTGCATCCTTATTCTCGTCGTTTAAGGAAGGTCCCTAACACCTCTTTCTAAGCGATTTAGTTTGCTGATTACTCCAAACCATCCTTTTCTGCGTCATTTAAATCATTCAAATACCTCCATACTCAGCATTAATAAAACACAAATTAATATTAACCAGCCGTATCCAAAGACAAATCGCTAAGGAAGAGGTGTTAGGGAGACTCCTTAACCGAAGAGAATGCAGACATTGGACAGGTAATTACAGGTTGTATGGACTGAAAACTAAATCTTTAAATTAACTGGAAAATATATAACTAGATACAGGTGAGGAGTAAGAAAATAGAATATACTGTATATAACATTTAATTGGAAAGATTATCGATAAATTCCAAGAGGTATTGTCTAAGGAGAGGGAAGGATACACACACACACACACACACACACACACACACACACACACACACGCTAGGAGGAAATGCTTTGTTACTGGAGAAGACAAAGGAAATGCGTAGGAAACTGGCTGGAGTGTTTTGATTGGGGGCAGACGCCGTTCAACCCGGACAGGTGCCAGGTGTTGCGCTCTGGCCTTACAGGTATAATGATCATGTATTCTGAAAGTGTAATTTGCAGTTCTGACTTGGAGAAAAACCTTGTAGTAATTAGCAGTGACTTTAAGGTATCCAAAAAGTACACTGAAACCGGAAAAATATTAGAGGATTTAGGTTCTATTAAATGGCAATAAATAAGGAGATAGTCTTTGATCTGTAGAGCTGTTGTACGGACGCATTTGGAATACTGGAATACGATGCAGTTCTGGTCGCCGGCCGTGAAGAAGGATGGCGGGAGATTTTAGAGTCCAGGCACTTTTTTTTTTTTTTTATGTGACCGACTCTGGGCATAGGCTTCACAGCCTGCTATCAAGGCCCAGCAGTCCTCCTACATACCATACACCTCTACATGTCACCACTTCGGCGCTAACACCCACCATCCATATTGAATACATGCTAGGGCTGTCTCATACAGGACTGGTGTATTGGTATTAGCGGGGGTATTTTTACGACATGTCGGCGGGTCTTCTGGTAGATCAGTAAAGCCTGAATTAATGAGATTCGAATCCTCAAACTGTTCCCTGCCCAAGTGAGGATTCGAACCTGGGTCCGTCGGACTGCAAGCCACCTCTCTACCGATCGAGCCACCACCTCCTGATCTCATCCATGGGGAAAAAGGGATACCAGAGAAGGCTGAAAGTACTGGCTCTCTGTTCGAGGCTACGGGTGTGCGTGGACAGCTATTGGAGGTTTTAAATAATCCTTCAGTGGGTTTCAAAATATCTGCCACCAGCACGTATATTTAACTTAATTACCAACACAGTGAGAGAAACTACGGGTGAAAGTTTGATCTGACGCATTTGCACCATGATACATAAAGGCAGTTTCTATACGCAAGAACTACAGTGTCCGGTATCTGTCACCAGTAGAGGTAATTGACGGTTTCTCGAAATAACTGTTCAGAACTCAGTTAATGTTTTGCTAGGTCTACACTAGTGGTAGATTGAATGTTCCTTCCTTTGCTGCCAAATTTTACAGCCTGACCTTTTTCCCCCGGGTCAGTGTGCTTCCTTTTCCGTGTCCAAGTTGCAGGTGGGAGAGGCAGGTGGGGAGCGCCGTCGTCTCTGCTGTGTTTTTCCTCACTGTTAGAGTAGCAGCGTGTACCCGGCGGCTGCAGGCATGGTACTTCCTTGGTGTGGGTCGTAAGAACTTTGGGGATACTACTTGTCCTTGTAACTCATCTCTCTGTCAGTCTGTCTATCTGTCTATTTATTTATCTATCTATCTATCTATCCATATCTCATCTCCAACAGCGACCAATACCTCGACATTAACCCTTCCAGCCAAGCCCTCCTGCCCTAGAGTTTATAGACCTGCCTTCACTAATTCACCCCTCCTGTCATTTTTCACCTGTCAATTAGCTTCAGTGTGGGATGGAAAGGTCGGTCTTACCTGTGGCCTGATGCATGAATTTATTATTGAAAGTTAGGCTACCGTTTCTGCTTGGATGAGGTGCCGTTTGTCTGCAATTTCTTCTCTCTCTCTCTCTCTCTCTCTCTCTCTCTCTCTCTGGAAACTTCAACGAAAAATATCTCTGATGCTGTGCAATTTTTTTCCCCATTTTTTTTTTTTTCAGACGCGTCCCAATAAAGAAATCGATATACTGGGGCAGGGAAACTATATAATTATTTTCCCTATTAGGCTGCTATATACTTGGCGAGCAATTTGGCAGGTGATTTAGTGTACAGGTTAATTACAGTACACGTTACAATTAGCGTTCCAGCCTGCGTCGTAGTGCAAGGAAACAGCTTCGTTTGGTGATGAAGACAGAGCCGCTTGAACTGACTCTAGACTTAACATTTTTCCTTGGTACTTGAGAGGCAATTTATATGTCGATTCAGTGCACAGTTTAATTAATGCCATCCTCCTCCTAACTTTCTGTAGCTCTGTTATAAATTTAAGGCTTAGTAGGAAAGTCTAGCTGATAACCTGATGTAAATATGTACCCACTGCCGAAGAAAGTTCAGTGGTATATACAGTTCACTATTATTCAGTGTTTTTATATTTTCGCAAACGAGTACACTAATGACACAGCTGTTATAGATAAGATTCCTCATGTATTTAAAGTCTGCCATCTTGACCACGGTATATTGTAGTATATTTCTTGTCCCACTGAAAAAGTGTGTGTTATCATCCATTTAATGTCCATATGATTGTATGATACTTAATGATTTTATGGGCAGTATTTTCATGGTACTTGTGAGGCTCCCTTGCAACTCACCTGTACCAAATTTTCTTTTTTAATTTATCACAACGTTTTAGTATGATAATCAGTCTATGCCAAATTCAAGATCTCTGTCCAAACTCTCAACCTCCATACACTTTTGTAAGATGTCTCAGTTTGCTTTACATTAGAGGGTTTGAATAGGAAGCACATTCCATTAAGAACACGCTGGCTGCAACAAACACAGGCAGTGCTTCAAACACAGTACCGAGATCTTCAAACACACTACCGAGACATATCCTGATAATCTTTTTCATGAACACAAGCATGCAAGATAACAAAAAACGACTGATCAGCTTATTTTTAGCCAGCCAAGCCCAAGTACTGAAGAAACACCGAAGCTCCGTAGTGGTGTTCGATCCTCTCACCCTCACGTTTCAATCTTCTCATGTGTAACCCACTCACCCCTCTTCGTCTTGAATCATTGCTAATCCTGTGCCGATGACTTTACCAGTAGTTTCACGACACTCCAAAACCCAGCACTCTCCTACGGTACATTAATTCACTGGAACAACAGGTTAAACAGAAAAGAATGAACGTTTCGCTAACAAAATCAGACATAACATTCTTTACACCAGACGTTCGTCAATCTTTGGCACACTGCCACATGAAGTCACCCTCTACAATCTATTGGAAGACCCATGTAATTTTTCATGAAATAAAGAAAGTTATTATTATTATTATTATTATTATTATATAACTACTACTACTACTACTATTACTGCTACTGAATCAGCTCGACAAATAAACAGCAAGAATATAAAGATGACGTCACCCGACTGAAGGAAGGGGGAGTAGAGTGCCAGGAATCTCAGTACTACCATTCTCTCTCTCTCTCTCTCTCTCTCTCTCTTTCTCTCACACGATTTCCCTTACCCCTTCATTATTACGGCGCTCTCCTAATCTGAGTGACAGTCTGGATTATAAAAAAAAAAAAAAAAAAAACAGAATAAAGCATACCAATAAAGCCATTGATTTGGTGGGGAAAGGTAGATTCATTAACACCTGCGTTACTCAGGTGTTCTCTAAATCTTAATTAAATCGATTTGTAGCAACAGAAATAAATCATAAACTTCGTCATGGGTTTGAAGGGGAGAAATAGCCATCAAAATCATTACAGAAATAATTGGGCAAAGAATAAAGGAAGAGAGGAATATCACATGGCTCCTGGGGTCACGTTCTTGCGAGCTAAGGAGGTTTCCATACGTCTCTTCCTTAGCGATTTATTATGCATATTACAAGCCGTTATTCCCGTGTAGGTTATGTGTATGTTTTTATATCGAAGTAGATTACATAAATAACTTACAAAGACAAGCAGCCTCCAGGAAGTGCAACACCCGCGTCGCACAGTAGATCTCAAGGCCCGTCCACACGTCCACTGGGTACCTGTGACTGAGGAGTATGATAATAAAAGAAAAAAAATGGCAGATACTTGCATAGAAACGTAATGAACTGAGGCACCTGGACCGCTTCTGATCTACTGTTTATATCGCGATTCAACACCTGCTTCGGAACTGATGAGCAACTATCTAGGATACGGTAAGCGCCCTCTGATTATGTGGCAGAATCGTTGACCTTGACCTCTGCTGACCTTTGACTGATAGCTCTAAAAATCGAATTGCTTTATTCATATACGTCCCTTCACCCAACCACTAAGTTAAATTCAAATAAGATGAAAAGAATTTATGTTGACCTTAACCTGTGGCACAAGCCTTTGTCCAATTCTTCACAGACTTGAATTACGTCATCTTTGTCTAATCTTAAAGCCTTTCACCCAAGTTTGGTCCAAATGAGATAAAGGCTATTTGAGTTAAGGGGCAAAACTTTTGATTTTGCCTTGAGACTTTTACCTCTGATTGTTCTCAAAATTAAGTAACTTAACCCTTTCCTGTCCCGCACTCCTTCTACCAGGTTTGCCAAAATCGAACCAAAACTGAGTTGACCTTGCCCTTGAGCAGTGACCTTTAACCTTTCTCGACAAAATCACCTGTTGATTTGATGATCCTCAAATATCATGACGAACCTGATGCATTTCTATGGATTTTTCAATAATCTTCCTAATAAAAAGTCAGAAAGGCAGAAAAACTGGGCCAAGCACATAGCCCCCTCGCACTTTCGAGCTTAACTGAAGTAACTGCATACACAGGGGAAAAAATAAAAGAGTATCGTGACAACCTTTGCCGCGAAGAGTTTGATAAAAGGCTCATATCTGAAATAGGATTGAAATAAATATACACATGCTATTTCCATTAACTCTTCAGTGAACCTGACATAGATATAAATTAGCAAAAAAGAGGTACTAAAAAGCCCCTCCTAAACCCACTGGAATACGGGCCTTTGTCTTTTATTTCAGCGTCAGGTTCACACAAGGGCGCCTGAAGATGGATCACCTGGTTTCTCATACAAGGTGAAACTCGGATGAGGTGGCGGGCGAGGTGGTGCAAGTGGGTGGCCGCAACAGACAAGGCAGATAAGCTGACATATACCAGCATGTGGCATTTATAATTATCCATCTGCGATCTTCAACACTTTCTCTCAGTGGGTATGACTTGTGTGAAAGAAATGTGTGATGGTAGAAAATATAGCAGTGATAATACGGTGTACTACTAATGCGTAGTTATCAAGCGAATGATGCCTTATCAGTAGGGTTTTGCTGGACGAAGATTTCTCTGTGCAAGAAAAACATAGAAAGTAACTGCGTTGTTGTGGAGTGAGCCTGAGTTGAATCCTTGCTGTGAAACTATATATGATGTTCAGATAAATAACGTACACAGTGAATTATTACAGCGAGTTAGTTTCACAGTAAGTATTACACTCGAGGAAAGTTCTACGTTCGGACACTCGACCACACGTTGAATCACTGAATGCGAGACAAAGATAGCGAAGTAATGATAGCGAGGCAGTGATAGCGAAGCAGTGATAGCGAAACAGTGATAGCGAAGCAGTACCCGGATTTTCGACGAGGAGAAGAATACCTAGGATTATCACCTGGCTATTCGAGTGTCACTGAGAGAGACATTCATTTACTTCTAAGCCTTAATCTTCCCTTGAATACGCCACGCAATCATCGAAATTGATGTTAGATGGACCGAGACAGGAGGAAATGCAGTATACTTTGTCCAACAGTGTGGCTGGCTCAGAAATTAACCTCTAGGTCTTCATTTGCGACCTGGATATGTTATTACACCACCACTAGACACTCGCTTATCTGGTACCTGTGTGTGTGTGTGTGTGTGTGCGTGTGTGTGTGTGTATGTGTGTGTGTGTGTGTGTGTGTGTGTGTGTGTGTGTGTGAGTGAGAGAGAGAGAGAGAGAGAGAGAGAGAGAGAGGTGAGTGAGTCATCAGCTACCCTAACCTAACCTTCCACCTCCCATAACAATCTTCTCTCACACAAGATATGCGAGCGACTGACTACCACTTCTCTGCCACTTCTCTCACATTTGGCAGATTGAAGTGGTAGACACAACGCTGTACATTTTCTCAAGTGTACAGTACAGTTGCAGACAGTAATTTGGATCCGGTTAGTCGATTAGTTATGAAATTTGTGGACAATATTCTCAGAAGCTTACTGGTTTCTAAGCCTCGCATCAGTGTTTCAAAAGTCGTTGCTCGCTCTCCCTCGTATTCTAAGTGGGTTTGGGTTGTTTCATTACACCTTTTTCATAGTGATTTATTCTACACATTACACCTCACAATCCTCGTAGATATTATCAGAACAAAATGTGGTGATATTAAAACCGTTACAGATTACATACCGAATAATGCTGAGGTGTAATATGCAAAATTAAGAGCTAAGTGGTAGGTGGTGGCGACCATCATCCACTCACTTGATGTAGTGCTGCCTACTTCTTCCTNTCTGCTTCATGTTTCACTGCGTCTGCTTCATGTTTCACTGCGTCTGCTTCATGTTTCGCGCATATTCACTTCCTCCCTAATGCATCATATTAGAGAGAATCATGTTCGGGCAGAGAAACATTCTAAACCTATTTAAACTTAGGAGTATTTGCTAGTAGAAGGAGCGACAAGTAGAAGAGGTGAAATTTAAGTATTTACTAGTAAAGGGAAGTGACAAGAAGTAAGCGAATATTTGCCCCTTACTTTACAGCCACAGTCAGTAGTTACTTTACACTATTACGGTGGAGTGTCAAAACGAAATCTACTTAATTCATCATCATCATCATGGGGTGAGGTGTTAAAATGGAGTAAGTGTCAAGGTCGTACTTATAAAGACTCTTAAGTAATTTTACCGATAGACAAATCTCCAGTATAGTTAACTTTATTTTTAGATAGTTTTGTTTTCACTTTATTTTTAACTTTAATAATCACCAAACCGCACACAGGAAATAAAAATCTTAAAACAATAAACCTCAAACCAGCTGAATGAAATCGTCTGGAGGGAGCAAGAATATAATATGCATGTGTCCTCGGGTTGAAGAGGCCGATACTGCATCCGTCCTTCGGTGGGAAAAGAGGTGTGGATGATGATGATGATGATGATGATGATGATGAAGATAAAGATAATGATGATGATGATGACGATGAAGAAGCTGATGATGATGATGATGAAAATATTGATGATGATGATGATGATGAACACGCGGTAATCAAAACACTTCTTGTGAGCCGTCCTTTGAGTTACTTAGGAGTCTGTGTAGCACCTTTTCCTTAGCGATTTTTTCTTGCTCTTTCGCCTTAACACTCTCTTGTATGCTGTTTATTTCGTTTTAATATAGAAGCAGTTTGCGTCGGAAAAATGCAGGACTATAATGGGGTGTAATGTGCAGAATGAATCGCTAAGAAAGGCGTGTTACGAAATCCCCGAGCGACTTTAAATACGCATCTCTCTCTCTCTCTCTCTCTCTCTCTCTCTCTCTCTCTCTCTCTCTCTCTCTCTCTCTCTCTCTCTCTCTCTCTCTCTCTCTTAGCAGTAGTAGTAAGGAACTATTGCCCGCGACTGTACAAGGAACTAACAAGGAACAAGCTATCGTGTCAGAGGGCAATTGGTCAGTCTTGGTAGGGGGGTCACCTGCCTTGACGCTCTCTAGGTATAGGCTTCAGGGGAGAATTCAAGGCAGACATGATTTCACTTTGC
>JAGKTI010012104.1:0-25189 GCA_018397915.1 Birgus latro | reverse complement strand
CTGTTATTACACTTAATGCTTGACAACACTTCACTGTTATTACACTTCACTGTTTTCACAAGTACCGAAATCATACAAACTGTACTGACACTGCACTACACTCAAACTGACTGAACTCAATTCTCTCTGAACTGAAATCCTACTGAACTCATTCTAGTCTCATATCCATCCTTATATAAGCTTGCATTGTTTCTTCAACATTCTAGGGCATGCTAGGCCTGTACAGTCACTCATAAAAGTTCGTGGGGGTTGGTGTGTCTGTGGGCCAGTGCAATCCCAACCCATTTCTATACGATGAGTCTGTATAACGACGTGACGATGCAAACACCCATACACACTGCAGAACTATGACGATTAATACAATAAGAAAGGATTATGTTTGTCAATCATATGTTATCGGTAGTCATAATCAGTTCAATGTTGTAAGATAAGATATGAAGGTTAGAGCCCTTTCGATGTCTAAGATTTCATTAAGCAAGTGAGCAGTGACGACGGTAGTGCAGGTCGAGATGGTTGACAATATATTGCGATCTGACATATGGTTTTTATATAAAGAGTAATTGGTCGATATCAAATGACTGCACAGTGAGGATTTCGTATGTGTAGCATATATACTATTTCATTTCTATATTAACAAATGGCTTTAACCTCAAATATAGCAGAGCAGGAACTTAACTCCTTCTGACTCCAGGTTGTTCCATTACGACTTTGGCCAGTTCAGATTGCTTCACTGTTCATTGTTTCGAGTCTTGGTCTGCTTAGAATGTTTTATTACCTATTATTCAGATGTGTTTTTCACTGGTTATATGGAGGCATATATGACGAAGATATGCTAAGCAACATTTATGTTCGATACTGTGTGCGTTAATGGTTTACAGCATTATTCATGTGGATACGAAGCAAATTTTCGAAACAATTCAACTGCATCTCGACCTGCACTACCGTCGTCACTGCTCACTTGCTTAATGAAAACTTAGACATCGAAAGGGCTCTAGCCTTCATATCTTATCATATAACTTGAACTGATTATGTCTACTGATAACATATGATTGACAAACATAATCCTTTCTTACTTAATTACATCAAGTCACAGTTCTGCCGTGTGTATGGGTGTTTGCGTCGTAACGTTGTTATACAGACTCGTCGTATAGAAAGGGGTGGGGACTGCAGAGGCCCACACACACACGGATTCCCACGAACTTTTATGAGTGACTGTACGTGCCCCTATCAACAACACTTGTCAGCTCGGGGACAACCAAAATATGTTAGTCTTCTTAAATTACGTAACACTAAATCATTTACCAAACTTAAATTAAATTACATAATATAACCAGCAATCACGTAAATAAAACAATATAGAGAAAAAGAGCATAAAAGACACCATCTGCCCCCTTATGCCTATGGAAGAATCTCTAACCAATGTTCTTCAGACCTGGACACTCGACCATCAAGTGACGGACAGTAATGGGAACAAGGTAATCATCACAGTACGGTCGTTTCACAACTCATCAGGATTCTGTGCGTTAACCGAGAGTGCCGCATGTGAAGCCTGACAAGAGCCACCTCCAATTGCTTAGGCAGGGAAGGGAGAACCCTCAGCACAACCACTGTCTGAAAAAAATTCTTTTAGCTTATTATGAGCAACACCACCTCACTGTCTCTGCCAACACATACGAATCAAGTACAGCAAGAGATGTGTCACGGCGGAAGTAGATCGCTGGTCGTGCGTTAATCCAGCAGAAATCCATACAAAGGCCACGACGGCCTAACAAAAATGACCACTCTAAAATTGATAAAACCAGTGGATAGGATGCATTAAAAGTCTCCAGTGTAGAGACAGTGGGAGTCACCAAAGAAAACAAAAGCACATTGGGGGAGAGGAGAAATTATTTTGAAAGCATAAAAAATCGCAGTCAGTTCTGCCATATACAATGAAACATTAAGAGGAAGGCTACCCCTCTACTGAAGGAAGAGAAGTCAACGCCAAGGCCTACTCCAATATCAGCCTCAGATCCATCAGTACAGACAGGGACTGAACCCTCTTGAGTGGAGGCATATTCTACAAAGTGAGAGAGGACACCTGAGAGACAAGTAAGCCCTTTTTTCCAACAATGGATCTACAGAATGTCACACGAAGGAGTAGCCAAAAGCCTACCCTCGAGATCCAGTGTTGACAGACTGCCAGTCTTGGAACAGAGAGGGCTAACATAACAGACTGGACCCTGTAACCATTGGGCTTTGGGAAACTAAGACGAGAGACATAAACAGATTTTCGGGAATCGTGGGTGACCATTGCACAAGACACTGAGTCCGGAAAGCAGTGAAGATTATAGCAACACCCAATGTCTGGTGACACAGAGCCAAAGGTAGGGCATCAGCATCCACCAACAAACTCGAAATTGGGGATGATCTGAATGGCCCAGTTGCCAGACGTACACCAACATGATGCACAGAATATAATATTCGGAGACAGAGATCAGTCGTGGAGGAATAGACCTCACACCCATATTCAAGGTGAGGAGGGATAAGAGATCTATGCAAAAGGAGGAGGGTCTGACGATCAGCACCCGAAGAATTATAACCCAAAATCTTCAGAACACTCAAAGCTTTAATACAAGTTGCCGTCACAGAACGAATATAAGGAACAATGGTTGGTCGTGCGTCAAATAGGAGACCCTGAAACAGAGTCTCTTCAACACAGGATGTCCTCCGACTATAAAGATACAAGTCAGGGTCTGGATGAACCCACTGAAGACGACAGAAATGCATAGCCACTGTCTTTTGTAAAGAAAAACGGACACCACGACACACAGCCCACGCTATCAGAGACATTCTATATGCATTGAAGGAAATCGAGAGGTGATCTGCATACAGTGAGCCTCGAACACCACAACGAAGTACAGTGATTACACTGCTGATAGTCACAGCAAAGAGAGTAACACAGTAACACTACGGATACTCTGTGGTAGTTCATCATCAAGTGCACGGGTATTAGGAAGCACTCCTCCCACTTGGACCCTTAATTAATGGTTAGATAAAAACTGCTGATTAAAAATAGGGAAGCGCCCATGAAGACCAAACTAATGAAGAGAAAGTAAAATGACATGGCACCATGGAGTGTCGTATGCCTTTACCCTATAAAAGAAGACCGTGACCTGGTGTTGGTTAATGTTGAAAGCCACACACACAAAAGATTCCAAGGACAGTAGGGTATGAAAGGTCGAGCACATTTTATAAAATAAAAAAAACAAACTGGACAGGTGAAATGAAGGAACCTCTCTCCAAATACCACACAAAGCCTAACATTGACCAATGTCTCCAAAACCTTACATACACAAGAAGTAAGAAAAACGGGTCGATAATTCATCAGCTGTAGATGGTCTTTACCTGGCATGGGGATGGGGATAACTACAGCAACACCCCAACTAGCAGAAACTCATCAGAACACCAGATCTTATATAATGACGGCAAAAACGAAAGGGTCTCATTAGACAGGTGACGTAGAAAGGCATAAGGAAAATCATCACAGCCAGGAGAAGCATGATGGCACTGCGACAGACTTGCCTGGACTTCAGAAATGGAAAACAGACCATTATAAGGCTCTCCCCCAGAAGGTGCAAAACTGAGATCACGAGATTGTTGGCGCCGGCAGTGGCAGGCCGAAGGCTAATCTGTATTCCTCCTTGACACACTGGCAAAATGATCAACAACCAACTCTGCAACAGCAAAAGGATCAGCCACAGTTCTGCCCACTGCAGATAAAACAAAAGGGGAAAGAATAGCAAATTTTCCTGAAATTTTCTTTACCTGGTTTCACACCTGTGAGAGGGAAGTCCTCGAATTAATGAAGGAAACAACCCTACCAGGATGAATGCCTGGACCCTATTAAAACCCTCCTCATATGAGCTCGTGCCCTCCAATACGCCACCAAATACTGAGGATCCCCACGAAGACGACGAAGTCGAGAGAAGGCGACTCACTTGGACCTCACTGCAGAACTAAACTCAGAGTTTCACCAAGGAACTGCACGTTTAGGAAATTGACCCTTTGTTCTTGGAATAGGAAACAGGGCTGCTGAGTGCAACACTTCAGTGAAATAAAACACATCAGTAAGACAGCCAAACATATGGAGTGAAAGGGAAATGGAACTTAATTTCCTGAAATGTGGCCAGTGAGCCTTATCCAGAAGCCTTCGAGGAAGATTAGGCCGAGTTCCACCCGCACTAGTAGTTAATAGTACCAGGAAATGGTCACTGCCATACAGGTCTGGCAACATATCGCAGTTAAAATCTAAAGCCGCATCAGCTGAGCATATGGACAAATCACTGTCAATAAAAGTCCCAGTCTGGCTATGGAAATACATCTTATTAGAATTTAAAATGCCCAGCTCCTCATTTTCCACTAAACAGGCCAGCATAATACCACGGGGGTTGGCCTTACTGTTACCCCATAGTGGATGGTGACCATTCATATCTCCTAGTAACAGGAAAGGAGAATGAAAGTCATGAATAAGGTGTTCTAGATCCGACCTTTCAAAAGAAATACGAGGAGGTTGATAAAGACTGCACACTGTATACTGCCAACATAAAATCATCCAGACAGCTGCAGCCTGCAGGGGAGTGGTGGTGTTCAGATGAGTATATGGGATATCCTGGCAAAGAAAGATAGCACAACAGTGACGACTTTGGCTTGGCACGGGATTAGAATAGAAGGCATGGTAGCCATAAGGACCAGACGGAACAGCATCACCAACCATGGTCTGCTGGATGCAGATTTATATAAGGGAAAACTGTGCAACAAGATGACACAGGTCCTCCCGGCTGGCACATAAACCCCGGCCATTCCACCGAAGTTGAGAACCCATAGTGTAGGGTGGATCAGGTTGAAGTGAGAGACTGTATAACTCCTGACAAGCAAGCGGATTTTGACTGATGTTCAGGAAGGTCTTTGGGATGAGTCTGCCCACCACCAGAAACCTGCACCCTGTGTCGAACATATGTAGGCAAACGTGAGGACAAGGAAGAGGAAAGTTTTCCAACACTCCTCCTCTGAGGTGGCACAACCAGTTTGCTTGGAAGGTGGCTTGGAGGCCGCCCTTGGTGATGTAGGATGGCCAGTGCCACCATCAGAAACCCCACAAGTTGAAGAAGAGTGCACAGGATTACAGCCCTGTGAGGATAATGTCCTTTGCCTAGCAACTGAAGCCCCAACGATCTGTCCAACACCATCCCCAAGTAGGAACCGTGGCACAGGTGGACCATCAGTGTCAGCTTCCACCTGGCTAGACCCCTCAGCCTCCAGAGCAGAGGGGATAGGAGAGAGGTTGACACAAGAGTCAATAACAGAGACCTTAGGTGTCTGGTCTTCAGGCTCAGAGGATTCTGAAGAGCCATTGTGATGTTTGCCGAGTACAGATGGAGCCAGGGCCAAAATGGACAAGGTGAGAGGAGGAGTGACGTCAGCATCGACGTACGCTACCACCATGGAAGTGTACAAACCGTCAGACACGGAAGTGGGGGCAGAAACAGTCGGAGTATATGGTGGGCAGTCATCAGTCTCACAAATAATACTAACTCTGGGAACAGCATCCTGCAAATCACTAGTTGAAGGAATGGGCACTGGAATAGGTCGAGGCTGCCTCTGAGACACAGGGCGTTGCACTGGCCTTCCAGAAAAGACAGAGGCATAAGTAACCTCGGGTTGAAATAAAAGAGTCTGGACCACCCTCTTTGCTTCTTGAAACGATATGCTGTCATGTATGTGAATGGTCAAACTCTCCTTAACCAGGTAGTATCTAGGATATTTTCTAGAAGACATGGCATGATGACTACCACAGTGACAGCATTTAACCCGTCACGTCCCGACCGATTTTCAACCTACGATACCACAAAATCCCAAGCATATTTGGAAATTTTTTTTATTGGCTCAAACCCTCGCTTTTGGTGAGAAACATCGATATTTCATAGAGAAATTGCGATCCTGTGCTTAAAACTGTTGATACAGGTGTCATGGAACCTTACGTTTTCCTTCTTTTTCAGGGTATCTGGCTAAAGGAAACGAACTGTGGATGAGTTAACTGATTCAAGCCACTTTCAATTACCTATTTATTTATGTAATTGGTATGAATTTATGTGTAGTAACAGACTATATTGGTTTTCACACATTTATATAGGCAATAGAAGCATTGTTCAGTCACCAAACACACCCTCATATGGCACCTTCCTTTATAACATTACCACCTCATCACTTCTGTTTGTTTCTTGCTCTAGCTTCTTTATTTCTTTGTCCTCCACCTCAGGAATCACTTTCAACGTGAATTTTGTCACTGGAGAGAACGTGGTGCAACATACCTTTACTAGCCAGTTTACTGCTAATATGTGAATTGCCCAGTGTGGGGGTAGGGGTTGGAGGGGGGAGTCAGGTGGGGCCAGGCAATATCCCTGCTAGACAGCAGGTAGAGGAAGGTCTCCCACATATGCCTTCCAAAAATCACCCATGAAACTTGTAAATTGTGCAGATTATGACCCTTGCAATTGCGCGACGTACCCGTACGTCGATGGGTGTAGCTGTGACAAAACATCGCGACGTACCAATACGTCGATGGGATTCCACGGGTTAAGGGGTCCAGGACAGTCACTGGTATAAATTGGTTTGCCACAGAAGACACAGATACCAGGAAGTCTAGCCTGTGTATGGCGGCAAAATCGGTAAACATGTCCATATCCCTGACAGTGAAAGTAGCACTTTTGGGTTGCCACATACGGCTTCACAGAACTGGATAGCCTTGCCAGTTTTACAGATTTTCGAAAATGTTTTTTTTTTATCTTAAACCTCTGGTTTTTATGAGAAACATTGGGAAATAAAAAAATAAAGTGCTCATCTGACTTAGAAGTGCGCTATACAGGTGACCCTCCGAACACAGGGTACTGTCTTCTGCGGAGCCGTGCTGCTACTGTCACGTTTTCTGTGGTAGGGATAACTATTTCAAACCATTCAGAATAGGTAGATATTTGTTCATTTGGTACAAATTTACATTAGTGCAAGAATATATTGGTTTTCACACAATAATATAGGCGATATAAGCATTGTTTCACTCGCTTCCTTGTCAATGGCACCTCCTCATTACTGCTGCTTGTTTCTTCCTCCAGCTCCATGTAATCTTTGTCCTCCACATCGTCATCCAATTGGGAATCACTCTCGCCTGTGAAGGCATCAAGGGCGGCTTGAATTTTGTCATCAGATAGACCGTGGCGCAACATGTCTTTACCAGCCAGGTCACTGCAAACAGGTGAGTGACCGAGGCAGTGTCATGCAGAGGTCATGCGGGGTCAGGCAATGTCGCTTGCATGCGGCTGGTAGAGGAAGGGGTCCTTCATATCCATACCAAAAAAACACCCGCGAAACTTGAAAAATGTGCAAATTACGGACCTCGCAATTGAAGAACGTGCCTGTACATTGATGGATTTCAGCATGAAAAAAAGTTCTGATGTACCCATACAATGATGGGACGTAGTGGGTTACAACTGCCATGAGGAACACATGAAATTGCTGCATCAGAGACACAGGTCACAGCTAGTAAATGGGAGCTCTCTTCAGGGGAGGAAACCTCACCCAGGATACTTCCATCCCCTTTGGAAGAGACTTCTGGTTCCCTTCCACATGGAGACACGATACCATGGTGCACATAAAAAATTTTGATACCTAGTGCAGACCCATCAAGAGCAGATTTTGACTAGATACTTGGCATAAGATGCTGACAATGTTTCGCCTGGGGCCAACCCCAGAATCACACCAACCCTATAGGAACGCCTCCCAGACACAGCTGAACACTGGGACAGAAAAGGGTATTCACCAGGGGCCTGGTAAGGCTCCATAATGGCAATAAACGAATGGGGAGGGACAGCTCCGAGTCGTCAACCGAATTATTGTTAATATTTACCTTAATAAAAATCAAATAAAACATCATTCCCAAATCCCTCCACCAACCATGGAGCCCAATAATGGGATGTCATATGCAAGGGACAACACCACTGGCGACCCCAGAGGTAGGGAGAGAGTATACGCAAGTAACAACCAGGAGACCAGGGCAATGGTGACTCCAGGACGATAGGAGCCACCTGGCCCCCCAGTGCATGACCAGCCGATTGACCTAGGCAGGACGAGCCAGATCGTCCATCTAGCCGGAATAAGGGAACGAAGAGGTGTCTTGCTAGCTGCAGGGCGCAGTATGCAGCATCACTCAATCTACAGGTTGAGTGATGCCATGCATAGCAAACATTTGGGAAGACAAAAACCCCACCCAAGATGGAAAATGGGCAGGGACAAGCAAGATCACCAGCAAGCCTCCTCTAAGGGTATTTGGTCCACGATGCTAACAAATGCTGAACCATACAAAGGCTGATATGCCTCCAGAGTAGGTGGCACTGCCAGCCACACTTCAAGCCCCGCCACTACGTCAAGGTGTCCCCCCTTAGCTGGGGCAGCTAAGAGAATGTCTTGTAGATATACAAGGCACCGCATTTGATGGCGTAGACCGTGGGACCCCCTAAAGATAATAAGGGCTTCACCAAATATACAGAATAAGGTGGCACAAAACTTATATCTCACCAGAAACTATGTGGCAAGAAGGTGAGTTTATCTGCTACAATCCTCCCAACCAAACATGAATTATGTTGCAAATGAATTGTCAGGCATTCCTATTGGATCATTGTCCATTAACCCGCCGAGTCCCATCGACGTACGTTGTACGTCGCTACTTTTTTCCGCGGACAGACCCAGCGACGTACATCGTACGTCACGCAATTGCATGGCCCATTGTGTGCACATTTTTCAACATTCCCGGTTGATTTTTGGTAGGCATATGTGGGAGACCTTCCTCTACCTGCGGTCAACCGGAGATACTGCATGGCCTCTCCGAACCCCCCCTTCCCCCCCTCCCCCCACACTGGCCAATTCACCTGTTAGCAGCAACCAAGCCAATAAAGGTATGTTGCCCCACGGTCTCTCTAATGACGAAATTCACGGTGAAAGTGATTCCTGAGGTGGAGGACAAAGAAACAAAGAAGCTAGAGGTAGAAACAAACAGAAGTGATGAGGTGGTAGTGTCATAAAGGAAGGTGCCATATACTGGGGTTTTGGGTAAGTGAACAATGCTTACAAACGCCTATATTATTGTGTGAAAACCATTATAGACTTTTACTACACATAAATTCGTACCAAATAAATGAAATAAATACGTAATTTAAAGTGGCTTGAATTAATCAACCCTTGCATAGTTCGTTTTCTTAGCCATGTACCCTGAAAACGAAGGAAAACGTAAGGTTGAGTGACACCTGTATCAACATTTTTTTACCTCAGGATCGCGATTTCACTATGAATTTCAATGTTTCTCACCAAAAGCGAAGGATTCAGCCAAAAAACAAAAAATCGAAAATCGGTCAGGATCTGGGGGTAGGCTGGGTAAAAAAACGGTCGGGCCTCGGCGGGTTAAAGGTTCAACAACACTACCTCCTGTGCTTACGGGCAGTGTGCCACAAAAAATGAGTAGGCACTGTCTTGGCAAATTAGAGACCAGGATATTAAACAAACTGAAGTCCATGAAGATTTATACGTTCAATGTAAGAAGCCTCAGAGAAAATTAAAAATTTGAAAACTTAATGACTGAATTAGATAACATAAGTTGGGATATTGTAGGTTTGAGTGAGGCCCACAGAAAAGAAGACAAGTAATTCAGCTGGAAGACAGAAGCCACCTAATTTACTAATGAAGAAGGCAAAATGAAAGAGTTATTGGTGTAGGATTTCTAATTAACAGAAATCTTGCAGACCACATTGTTAGGTTCAATATTGTATCTGACAGAGCAGCATGTATTGTAAATAAACTATGCAAAAAAAATACACCCTGAAAGAAGAAACAGAAACATTCTATGATGACATCTCTCAGATTATGGAAGAAGAAAAGACCACATCTACTATACTCATGGAAGACTTCAATGCAAACGTTGGGAAATTAAATAATGGAGAAGAATATATATATAACAAAAGAATAATGAACACTTTTTTTTTTTTTTTGCAAAAGAACAGGGAGAACATGGACCTGAAGAAGTCCAAAAGGAGAAACAAAGAATGAAATCGACTTCATTATAGCAGATAAGAATAACACGATCATAAATTTCATGGTTATCAACAAAGTAAATAGCCATATTCAATTTCAGAAGTGAAAGAAAGAAGATGATTAAAAATTAGATATGCCAAATACAGCAGCCTTTCAGTTAGAAATAACGAACATATTTCAGGTTCTAAGTAAGGCCGAGTGTGACACTGATGAATTGAATGATAGACTAACAAAATTCCTAAGAGAATCAGTGGAGGTAGTGGGGAAAGCTAATACTACCAAAACCAACAAGTATTTGGAGAAGACACTTGAGCTTATGAAAAAGAAGAAAGGAAATGAACGTAAAGACAAAGAAAGATGAAACAGAAAGTGCAGAATTAAATAAGCTAATCAACAAGAGACAGAGAGAAGATGAAAAAGAAAGAGAAACATCGATCAAAAAAAAAAAAACATAAAGGAAAGGGAAAAAATCTGAAACAGGTCCGAGGTAAAATGGCACTGGGAAAGCCAAAAATTATATCAGTGAAAGACAAAGATGGTGAAGTCATTAAATGCAGAGATAAGATGATGAAGAGAGCTGAAGAGTTTTACAAAGAACTGTATGCATCAAAAACAATAGCACCAATAGCTAACTTCTCAGTTGACACAATGAAATACCTGAAAAAACACTAGTCGAAGTACACATTTCTCTTACAAATATTGTTAGGTCCCAGTCCCACAGTGCCACAGACTCCAACAGCAGTAGTTCAGTATAGGAAGGACGTTGCTCAGTGAGTTGTTCTTCCTAAGGACAGCCTTTAGGTGTACAGTACACAAGATCAGCTATGGGGAAAATAAACACTGGCTTCTTAAAACTCACTGTCTTTATTTTCCAAATAATTCCACTTAATGCTTTCCAACTTCACTTTACTGTTCTCACAAGCACAGGAGCTGTAGAAACTTCATTAACTGCTGTTACACTTAATGCTTGACAACACTTCACTGCTATTACACTTAATGCATGATACCACTTCACTGTCATTACACTTAATGTTTGACAACACTTCATTGTTTTCATATGTACCGAAAATATACAAGTTCTACAACACTTCTGTGTTTGCCAAGAACACTTCGCTCCTTTCACAAGTACTGAAAATATACAATCTTCACTGACACTGCACCGACACCCAACTAAACTTCACCCAAACTGGCTGAGGTCCAATTAAACCTGTTCTAGTCTCATATCCATCCATATATAAGCTTGCATTGTTCGAGAATGATCTACTTTTCCACATTTCTGGAATATGCTGGTCCTAACCTGCCCCTAGCAACGCAGTTACCAATCAGGAGACATTAAACATGCCAGAGACTTCTTACATTACATAACACTCTACATCAGAGGTGCTCAGTTACTATGTGTAAAGGTCCAGACAAACATTTCCTACGTGGCAAAGATCCGGATGAAAGTCTTAATTCAAAATGTGGTAATAGGAAACAGATAAGAGCACGTATTTCAACTTATTCAAACAACACAGATTTTTTTGCCTCAAAATGTTGATGGAAATAAACTACAAAAATCAACTCTAAAAAAAAAAAATATCACTGAATGTACATTTAAGCTAGAAGTAACCATCTATTCTACTAGCTGAATAGGGCTGGAGAAAAAGCAACGGAAAAAAAACCTAACGTAAAACACTGCAGGTCTTGGTAAGCATATTTGGAGGGTAAAAATTCAATTATTCTTCTAGAAATATGGAGGGTGAGTGAAAAAGAAATTCCATATTTTTCTGTAAAATTGATTTGGACCTCGGTCCGCCAATTAAGTACCACTCCTCTAAAGCATTTACCATACAAACTTCTATCTATATATATACCTAGGCTGCTTCCCCCAAGAAAAGGAGGTAGCCGAGACAGGTCAACACACCTCCAATTTACTCATCCACTCATACACATTCATTCGTATCTTAGCCCCAAAGGGGAGAAGGGACAGATCCTCACCGCACCACACCGCACGAGGGTCAACAACACAGTGCAGTCAGTGACATCCGCAGCAGGGCCCGACAGCAAAGCTGGTTTACCCCTGCCACATCATAATGGAAACATCCCCTTACCCGCACATGACCTGATCAGTTGATCAGACAAAATGCGGGAGAATATCCCCTCAGGGCTGAGTCATCATTTATTCATTCACAATTTCCCTCCATTTATTTCTATCACGCACAGCCACTCTTCCTTGCTCAACAGAGAACCCTCTCGCATCCAATGCTCTCTTCACACTGTCCATCCATCCTATTCGTGGTCTTCCTCTCAGCCTTACACCTCTCACATCAGATCTAGTTATCTTTTTCACCAATTGCTCATTTTTCATTCCATATGCCCAAACCATCGCAACACCCTCTGCTCAACTCAATCAGCTATCTCCCGACCAGTTCCAGTTCTCCTTCTCACTTCATCATTTCTCACTCGATCCATATGCGTCACTCCACACATACTCCTCAGACACCTCATCTCCATTACATTCAAACTTTTCCTCTCTGCTATACCCATATTCCATGTTTCAGCCCCATATAATGCAGTCAGTACCACAATACCCTCATACAGCCTTCTCTTTACATCCATTCTGAGTGAACGACATCTATACACTTTTTTCATTCCTCCGAGCACCTTTCCAACTTCATTCATTCTAAACTTCACTTCTGCATCTATTCTTCCATCCACAGCAACATGTGACCCTAAATATTTAAAACACTCAACATCCTCAAGCAACTCACCACTCAAAACTATATTCATCCTCCTACTATCTACCAACCTCGTACACTTCATCACTTTACTCTTATTCTCATTTATTTTCAGTTTCCTCCTTTCACACACCCTTCCAAACTCCTCTACCAACTGTCTCAATTTCTCCTCTGAATCAGACACCAGTGCAGTATCATCCGCAAACAGCAGCTGCTTCAGATTCCACTCTCTACCATCATTCACCAGATCAGTCCTCCACCTAACACTATTGCATTCACCTCCCTTGCAACACCATCCATATAAATATTAAACAACCAAGGCGACATCACACATCCCGGCCGCAGCCCCACTCTCACGGGAAACCAGTCACTCACAGTATTTCTCACTCTTACACACGCTCTACTATTTACATAAAAAACTTTTCTTTCCTTTTAGTAACCTGCCATCAAGCCCATACAGTCTTAAAAAATTCTACAAAGCCTCCCTATCAATTGTATCATATGCTTTCTCTAAATCCATGAATGCCCAAAACACATCCTTACCTTTCACTAAATACTTTTCACACACCTGTCTCACAGCAAACACCTGATCCACACATCCCCTCCCTCTCCTAAAGCCACACTGCTCATCACCAATCACTCTCTCTGTACCTTCTCTAACTCTCTTAATTAACACTCTACCATACACATTACCTACAACACTCAACAGACTTATACCTCTAAAGCTAGTACATTCATACTTATCACCCTTACCTTTATACAATGGGACCACACAAGCACTTGCCCAGTCAATTGACACCATATCTTGCTCAAAGCACACATTCAACAATCTTACTAACCAGTCAACAATAGTCGCTCCACCACCTTTCAGGCATTCCACAGCACACCCATCCATACCTGCAGCTTTCTCTGTTTTCATCTGCTTTACTGCCTCTTTCACTTCCTCCATCGTGATCAAAGATTCATTCAACTCTCCCAACACATCTATTCATTGCACCCTTCCATCTGCTACAATCTCAGCCTCCCTTTTCTCCTCTATATTTAACAATCTTTCAAAATACTCCTCCCATCTCTTCCTTACTGCATCCATCTCAGTTAACATCCTTCCGTCCTCTGCTTTTACTCGCTCCTCCTTCCCAGATTCTCCCTTTCGCACCCTTTTCACCTCCTTCCAAAACATTTTCTTATTCTCTTGAAGATTCTCAGTCGACTGCCTACCCCACCTCTCATCTGCTGCCACTTTAGCATCGCACACAACCCTTCTCGCCCTATTCCTCTTTTACTTATACCTCTCATATGACACCTCATCCATCCTCTGCAGCCACACGTCATATGCATATCTCTTCTCAGCCACAGCCATACTTACTTCCTCACACCACCATTCACTTCCCTTTCTTACACCACCACCCACTCGTCTCACACCACACACCTCTTCCGCATGCCCCACCACAGCACTCTTAAACAACTGCCATTCCTCCTCCACACTGCCACCCTCCTGATCTTTCACTGCATTCCACTTACCTCTCAATTCCTCCTGATACTCTATAATTTTTTCTGTTTTATTCAACTCACTCACTTTCAAAACCTCCCTGCCACACCTAACTTTCCTAGCTTTCACCCATCTCTTACCTACTATCAACTTTCCCTCCACCAGGTAGTGGTCAGACATACTTCCACCCTCCCCTCTCAAAACTCTCACATCCAATACTCATCCTATTACATTCCTGGACACAACATAGTCCATCAATGCTCTGTCAACAACCCTTCCAACCTCCTGTCTCACCCATGTATACTTATAAATATCTTTCTTTTCAAACAAGGTATTCTCAATCACCATCTCTCGCTCAGCACATATACCTATCATTTGTTCCCCATTATCATTTCTTCCAGGCACACCATACATACCAACTACACCTTCAACTGCTACATTTCCCAGTCTAGCATTCAGATCCCCCATCATTACCATATTCACATTCGCTCCAAAGCTCTGCAAACACTCATCAACATCATTCCAGAAAGACTCCTTCTCTTCTTCATCCCTTTCACTACCAGGCCCATATGCACTCACAGATACCCACAACTCACGTTCAAATTTCGCTTTCACACACATCAGTCTCGATGACACCTCCTTCCATTCAATCACACACTGCTTTACTTCCGGGCTCACTAACAAGGCCACACCTTCTCTTCCCCTTCCTCTATCAACACCTGACAATCTTCCATTCACACTTCCAAACGTAGACTCACCTTTCACTTTCATCTTTGTTTCACTCAAAGCTAACACATCCAGCTTTCTTCTCACAAACAGTCTCCCAATCTCCTCCCTTTTAGCCTCAATCGTCCTACATTCACGCACATTCATAGACACAACCTTCAGGGTACGGGGATATCTCGATTTCCATCCCTTTCTCTGGCCTGTCTCTTTTTAGGAACTAAAAAACAGAGGAGGGGGTCCCTTATCTCCTCACCCCACCCCTTTTAGTCGACTTTTACGACATGCAAGGAATACGGTGGTGGAATTCTTCCTAACACAGTCTGCCTGCAGAGCAGTAGTACCACCCCATAGTGCGGCCAGATTATGTCCTCCCCACCAAAGGGCGGGGAATCTCATCGACGTATGGGTACGTCGCGATGTTTTGTCACAGCTACACCCATCCACGAATGGGTACGCCGTTCAGTTGCAAAGGTCATAATTTGCACAATTTTCAAGTTTCATGGGTGATTTTCGGTATGAATATGTGGGAAACCTTCCTCTACCTGCTGTCAAGTGGGGATACTGCCTGGCCTCACCTAACCACCCCTGCCCCCATCCTCCCCACATTGGGCAATTCACCTGTTAGCAGTAAGCTGACCAGTAAAGATATGTTACCCCATGGTCTCTCCAATGACGAAATTCACGGTGAAAGTGATTCCTGAGGTGAAGGACAAAGAAATAAAGAAGCTGGAGGAAGAAACAAACAGAAGTGATGAGGTGGTAATGTCATAAAGGAAGGTGCCATATGTGAATGTGTTTGGTGACTGAACAATGTTTCAATTGCCTATATAAATGTGTTAAAACCAATATAGTATGTTACTACACATAAATTCATACCAAATACATAAATAAATACGTAATTGAAAGTGGCTTGAATTAGTTAACCCTTCCATAGTTCGTTTTCTTTAGCCAGGTACTCTGAAAAAGAAGGAAAACGTAAGGTAGCATGACACCTGTATCAACAGTTTTAAGCACAGGACCGCGATTTCTGTATGGATTTTCGATGTTTCTCACCAATAGCGAAGGTTTGAGTCAATAAATATTTTTCCCAAAAATGCTCGGGATTTTGTGGTATCGTCAGTTGGAAATCGGTCTGGATGTGACGGGTTAACGAACAGTCACATAAATAAATCATTATAGAGAAAAAGAACATAAAAATCAATGCATAGCTATTGAAATAACTACAGTACACTCACAAACAGCAGGTAAACTGGCAACTTTGACTCCTTCCAAAACCAGCCTTCCATAAACGTCAGAAAACACTGAGATGTTCTCGAGCACCTAACTGGCAAATCACGCTTCGTAACATTCCCTAGTTCTTTGTCGTCCTGACAAAAGTACATAATATATACAAACAGAATCCATAATCCTAACTAAACATCTAACTATACACAAAATAATCCTTCAACTTATCAGGTCTTCTTCTGTGCTGTTTCCGATGATGTCCTTACTCCTCCATACAGTCCACTCCTCTGGGAAGATCTTGGTCCTCTTCCTCATGCGATTCATCTCTTGGGAAACTGTCACCATCCTCTTGCACTTCAGCTCCTTGGTCCCCTTCAACATCCTCGGCTGTGGGAGAGCACGATTCCTCAGAGATGTCCCAGCTGTCCGGGCCCATGGTATGCCACAGACGGTTCATGTGTACAACATTTGGCCAAGACTTCCTGTCTCCCCGAATCTAATACGTCACGTCTGATAGGCGGTCCAACACACTGTAAGGCCCGTCCCATGGGATCTGCAGCCTCGGTGACTGTCCCTTCTTCCACTGTGGATTGTATAGCCAAACTTGGTCACCATCCTTGAAGCTCACGTCACTTGCCTTGGCATCATACTTGCACTTCATCGCTTCTGAAAACTTGAGGGCTCCTCGCACTTGATGATGTACCTCAGCCAGCCTTTCCTGAAGGTGCTTCACATAGCTGGTGGTGTCTGTAGGCAGCTTTTCATCAGGTGGTCTTCCCATTAACAAGTCAATGGGTAAGTGTAACTCGAGGTCCAACATCAGTTTTGCAAGGGCGTAGCTTGTAGACTCATGGGATGCCGACAAATATACCATCAGCAATGCAGGTAAATTCTGGTCCCTTTCTGAGTGTCCCTCTACGCAGTACTTGGCCAGTTTTTGTCCCAGGGTCCAGTTGACATTTCTCCACCATCCCATCTGACTGTGGCCTTAGTGGGGTCATCCTGGTCTTCTTGATCCCCAATAACTTGCAGCACTCATGGAACACAGCAGACTCGAAGTTTCTACACTGTTCTGAATGTAGCTCTTATGGCATCCCAGAACGACAGAAGAACTGGGCAACCAAGACCTGAGCAACACTCACGGCCTCTTGATCGGGGATAACATAGGCTTCTGACCACTTTGTGAAGTAGTCCATCGCAACACATATATACCGGTTTCCTCTTTCCATGAGTGGCAAAGGTCCAACATATTCAACCGCAACTCTTTCCATCGGTGCACCCACTTGGTACAGCTGAAGAGAGGCGCAACCAAGTTTCTTGCATCCCATCTTGGCACAGCACACATCACAGGCCCAACACCACTCTTTAGCATCCTGACGCATGACAGTCCAGTAGAACCACTGACGCAGCCGGCTTAGAGTTTTCTTCAGTCCCAGGTGCCCACCAGTGATCTGGTTATGGGACTCATCCATGATCTCTGACCTCATCTTCTTTGGAACCACAAGTTGCCAATAGTTTCTGAGGCCATCGGGTGTCTCCCACTGATGCTCCAGTACTCCGTTATTTAAACGAAGAAGGTCCCACTGACTCCAGTAGCTCTTGGTTGCAGGGCTCAACCTGGAAACTTCTTCTCAAGATGGTTGCACTGTAATCCACTGCAGCCATTCTATAACAGGCTGTAAATCTGATATCCTCCATCTGCATCCTCTTCAGGTCTGCTTCATCTGACATTAGCCCTGTCACTGCAGTATGGCTGCATTTCTTACTATGACCTTCCTATAACTACGCTGTCAGCATTTGGATCACAAGGCCAACGACTCAGGCTGTCAGCATTGCCATGTACACGCCCAGGATCGTGCTGCATCTCATAATTGTGCTGGTCTAGCTTCCCGAGCCAGCATGCCAGTTGTCCTTCTGGATTCTTTAGTGTTTTCAGTCACTTGAGTGCAGCATGGTCCATCTTGATGATGATGTTTGACCCATACAGGAAGGGATGGAAGAAATCAAGGCTCTTCATTACTGGCTAAAGCTCCTTACATGTCGCACAGTAGTTCCGCTCTCGTGGGCTGAGCTTCTTCCTATAATATGCTACCACATACTCTTTTTCATTCTTCTTCTGCGACAGGACTCCACCAATACCATAGTCACTCACTAGCGTCACAGTCCAAGATAAATGGTTGACTCTGATCAGGTTTCGTCCTAGATAAATGGCTGACTCTGATCAGGGTATGTTCAAGATAAATGGCTGACTTTGATCAGGGTACGGCAATAGTGGAGAGTTTGCCAAAGCAGGCTCGAGTTCATCGAAGGTTTTTTGAGTCCCTGCTGTCCATGCAAACTTCTTCCTCTTCCTCAACAGCTTGTGCAGAGGTGCAGCTATCCTTGCAAAATCCTTGACAAAATGCCGGTAGTAGGTACACAAGCCAAGAAAACTCTGTAGCTCTTTCACACAAGTTGGAATTGGCCAGTTTTCCACAGCTGTCATCTTCTCTGGGTCAGTACGGATGCCACTCCTGCCTACAATGTGTCCCAGGTACTTTACTTTTTTCTGAGACAAGTAGCACTTCTTGGGGTGCAGCTTGATGTGCGCTGCGCGGATCCTTTTCGACACCTCTGACAGCCTCTTCAATTCCTGGTCGAAAGTCCGTGGAAACACAATTACATCGTCCAGATAGACGAGGGCAGTCTGCCAGTGCATGCCTTCCAGTACGTGATCCATTAGACACTCAAAAGTAGCTGGGGCATTGCACAGGCCAAAAGGCATCACCTCAACCCGCCGAGTACGATACACATCACTACTTTTTTCGGCGGACAGACCCAATGACGTGCATCGTACGTCACTCAATTTCAAGGCCCATTGTGTGCACATTTTTCAACATTCACAGGTGGTTTTTGGTAGGTATATGTGGGAGGCCTTCCTCTACCTGCTGTCAAGCGGGGATACTGCCTGGCCCCATCTAACGCCCTCCCCCCCCTCCTCCCACACTGGGCAATTCACCTGTTAGAAGTAACCTAGCCAGTAAAGGTATGTTGCCCCAGGGTCTCTCCAATGACGAAATTCATGGTGAAAGTGGTTTCTGAGGTGGAGGACAAAGAAACAAAGAAGGTAGAGATAGAAACAAATAGAAGTGATGAGGTGGTAATGTCGTAAAGGAAGGTGCAATATACTGGGGTTTTGTGTGAGTGAACAGTGCTTATAAATGCCTATATTATTGTGTGAAAACCAATATAAACTTGTATTACACATCAATTCATACAAATAAATGAAATAAACACGTAATTTAAAGTTGCTTGAATTAGTTAACCCTTCCATAGTTCGTTTTCTTTAGCCAGGTGCCCTGAAAAAGAAGGAAAACATAAGGCTAAATGACACCTGTATCAACATTTCTAACCTCAGGATCGCGATTTCTCTATGAATTCTCGATGTTTCTCACCAAAAGCGAAGGTTTCAGTCAAAAAACAAAAAGTCGAAAATCGGTCGGGACCTGGGGGTAGTCTGGGTTAAAAACCGGTTAGGACTGGATGGGTTAAACAGCTATAAACCCTGCCCACATGAAAAAGCCGTCCTCCCTTTGTCCTTCTCTGCAACCTTGACCTGATGATGTCCTGCCTTCATGTCTAGGGTGGAGAACCACTTAGCACCTGACAGAGCATCCAGGGTGTCTTCAATTCTCGGCAATGGGTATGCGTCCTTGACTGTCACATCATTCAGGGCTCGATAATCTACATAGCACCTCACTGAACCATCCTTCTTTCTTACCAGAAAAACTGCTGATACCCAAGGACTGCTGAACTTTTTTATTACCCCTTGACTTTGGAGATTCTCCATCACCTTCTCCATTTCTTGCCGTTGGGCTGGCGCCATCCTCCGCGCTTGTTGTTTGATCGGGCGGTGATCCCCAGCGTCTATACAATGCTCTCCTAGGTCAGTGCACCCCAGGTCTAGGTCTCCAGTGGAGAAGGCATCAGCAAACTTCGTCAGCAGCTGCCTCAACTTTAGTACTTGTGAGCCATCCAGGCATTGGCTACTCTTTGAAAATAGGTCTTGTAGGTGGTCTGGCACGTACCCATCTTCCTTGACTATGCTCCTTTTACAGGCCTTCCTCTGATGCCACTCAGGGTCCACCACCTGGCACAGTCCCACAGTTTCTCCCTCATTGATCTTCTGTGAGTCACGGGAGAAATTGGCCACCACAACCGGCACTTCATCTTCACTGTTTTCACCAGCAGACTCCCCACCATCACTCCGGCCTTCGTCTCGCACGGTACATCCGGCTCCACTACCCCTATACAGCCGTCAAAAGACCCACTTACCTTACACTGGAGCAACAGTTCTGATTTTGGGGGTATCACTGTAATGCGGAGCGCCCTCACCTCACCACCAGAACTGGTACGTTTCACTGCCGTGACGGGAACTGACCTTCCTCGAACCTTCAGCTTCATGGAGCAGAAGTCCAGCTCACACACCATGGACATCAGATAGTCCAGACCCAGAAGGCAAGGATTCTCCATGTTGGCCATGTAAACTGGAAGAGTAGCCTCTTGCCCTGCCTGTATGGACATCCAGGCCGAATCAATCACCAGGGAACACTTCTTTCCGTCTCTCCTTCCGTCTATTGACACACTCTCGATTGGCGTTCTCTTGCACTTTCTCGGTGGTGGGGGTACTTGGAAAAAGCTGGCTGGTGATTGCTCCGTCACACCAGTCTCCATTGGTTTTCCACTTCTTTCTGGTCTACTGCAACCTTCTTATCATCCTTTTCCTTCTTCGGACACTCGGAACTGAAGTGTCCCACCTCACTACATGTCCAATGCACTTTTGTTACAACTGAAGATCTCCTTGTGCTACTCTGTTCTTGCTCCTTCTTCCATTTGTGACAATCCTTCTTGTTGTGTCCCGGCTCCCCGCAGAACCAGCAACTTCCACTGGTCTTCTCCTGTTCACTCTTCAACTTGTAGCAGTCCTCTTTTCTGTGTCCTGGCTTTAAACAGTAACCAGGAACTTCTTTCAACTTTTTCCATTTCATATACTTGCCCCTTCCTTGCCTTGAATCCTGCACTACGACCTGTCTGAAAAGTGGATGTACTTGATCTGACATAGGACTCAAACTCTAGAGCCCTGGCAACTGCTTCTTTCATGATTCTGGGTTGTGCCTGCTTCACCTGCACTTTCAACTCTGCACTGTCAAGAGCATCGATGAACTGGTCCCTCAGAAGAATAGCCAACAGGTTAGGTGCAGCTCAAGGATATGCCTTATATGCCATACTCTCCAGGTCTTGACCGAGATGCTGTTGAGGATTCTCCTCGAGCCCGTACACAGCTCCATAATCTTGCTCTGTAAACCTCAGTCTGGTACAGGGTTCCATATCTGCGCTCCAGCACTTCTACAAGGGACTGATAACTGTTCCTCTCCATTACTGACATCTTGCCAAGAATTTCCATTGTGGCACCCTTAAGCCTAGTAGCAAGCTTCAATGCCCTCTGCCTATCATCCCAATCATTCTGATTTGCAATTAACTCAAACTGTGCACGGTAAGCTTCCCAAGATACTGTACCATCAATTCCTCAAATTCCTGAGGTTTCTTTTTAACCCGCCGAGTTCCGACCGTTTTTTTACCCAGCCTACCCCCAGATCCCGACTGATTTTCGACTTTTAGTTTTTTGGCTGAAACCTTCGCTTTTGGTGAGAAACATCAATAATTCATAGTGAAATCGCGATCCTGAGGTCAAAAAATGTTGATACAGGTGTCACTCAACCTTACGTTTTCCATCATTTTCAGGGTACCTGGCTAAGAAAACGAACTATGGAAGGGTTGACTAATTCAAGAGACTTTAAATTACGTATTTATTTCATTTTTTTGGTACGAATTTATGTGTAGTAAAAGTCTATAATGGTTTCACACAATAATATAGGCATTTATAAGCATTGTTCGCTTACCCAAAACCCCAGTATATGGCACCTTCCTTTATGACATTACCACCTCATCACTTCTGTTTGTTTCTACCTCTAGCTTCTTTATTTCATTGTCCTCCACCTCAGGAATCACTTTCACCGTGAATTTCGTCATTAGAGAGACCGTGGGGCAACATACCTTTACTGGCTATGTTGCTGCTAACAGGTGAATTGCCAAGTGTGTGGGGTGAGGGGGGGAAGAGGGGATTAGGAGGGGCCAGGCAGTATCCCTGCTTGACAGCAGGTAGAGGAAGGTCTCCCACATATGCCTACCAAAAATCACCCGCGAATGTTGAAAAATGTGCACGCAATGGGCCTTGCAATTGTGTGACATACGGTGTACGTCGTTTGGTCTCTCTGCGGAAAAAAGTTGCGACGTACACCATATGTCGATGGGACTCGGAGGGTTAATTGAACCCCCTTTATAGCCATTCACTTCACTAGTCTGGGGCCTAAAAACTGGGGCATCATAATTAAGCCCAGGATTTAAATCTCCTACATTCTGATTACTGAACTTCTATAATGCTACCTTTAGGTGCTTGGGATCCGTCAAGATTCACTATACGCCGTCCATTCCTTTCATATGCTCCCTGTACACGACCCTGAGGCTCAGCAGTGCAGTATTTCTCTACAACCTCTATTTTCTCGCTAATTTTCTTCACATGATCGATTACATGCTTGACGTGACTATCCACATGCTGTCTGCACTTCATCACTATTTCCTCACTAATTGTCTTCAACTGGTCGTCTACATGCTGTTTACACTGCATCACATTATCGCTTACCTCATACATTTGCTGCTCTAGCTTGGCATCTACTTCCTCCTTAAGCTGTTCCTGTTCTTCCTTCATTTCCCTCATGATTGCATCTAGCTGTCCTTTGCATCCTCAGTTGTAATTCCTTCTTTTGCTCCTGTAATGCCTCTTGAAGTTGTTCATATCGTTCTTTTTGTTCCTCACGTTGTGCCTCTATTTGTTCACTCTGTGCTTGCAATTATTCTTTGATTTTTTTTTCCTGTGCCTGTAATTGTTCTTTCATTTCCTTCCTGAACTCATTCTGTTCTTCTTTCTGTTCTTCACATTGTGCATGTTTGTGTCTGTATTTGTTCTTTGATGTCGTTCCTAAACTCTTTCTGTTCTTTGTTCTTTACATTGTGCCTGTAGTAGTTTGATGATTGCTGCCAACGACACCTCGTCCTCCTGCCCAGCTTGGGTTCTTGTCTGCACACCTTCTGCCTCCATGTCAAAGGTTAAACTCACTGCAGCACTGAATAATCCCACTCCTGACACCAGTGTTACGTCCAAGTCCCACACTGCCACAGGCTCCAACAGCAGTAGTTCAGTAAAGGAAGGATGTTGCCCAGTGAGTTGTTCTTCCTTAGGTCAGCCTTTAGGTGTACAGTACACAAGATCAGCTGAGGCGATAACACTGGGTTACAAAAAAAAAAAAAATTATTTGTAAGTTGTCTATGTTTTCTCTACTGATTTAGGACAATTTTGCACCGCTGAATCCGAAAATGACATCCGTTTCTCTCGATCAGGTCAGGTTTTTGTGCTAAGTTGATTTTTGTAAAATCCGATCTTCTGACTAAATCGATTACGTTTTTGTAACATTATCGGTTGATTTTTGTTAACCCATTCGCGCACGGTAAGTTTTAATAAGTTTCACGGCTCTGGATTTTATTCCCCCCTGCGCTTCAGTGGTAGCCCGCATGACGCAAATTTCACGTATTCTCGCCTCATTTTCGCCACCCAAACCTCAAAATATTGCCATGAAGCCTACATCGTCTTATTCGCCGATGTTTGTTTTAGCTGACAGGCAAAAAAAAAAAAAAAACGAATAAAAGTACATTAGGACACCGTGAATAAACATTTCGGAACATGCATCTCTCTTCCCAACATCGTCGTTCGAATGCTTTTCATCATACAGAAAAATGTTATCAGAAGTTTTGATAGAGAATTTCATTAGCTTTCAAATGATGTTTGTCCGGTTGTGATTTGATTTGTAGGTTTCGAGAAAATAGCCAAAAACTAAAAGCCATTTTAAAAAAACTTTTTTTCCAGGGTCCTCTAGCTCAGAAGTTTTCTCGCCCACCTCATGTTTTTATTACATAATCTCATGTAGAATTTCATGAGCTTTCTCCTGATAACCAGTTTATTTTGATACGCCTCATAGTTCCCGAGTAAATCGCACAAAACTACAGGGCCGCGGTGCACTTTCCTCTTGGACGGACAAAAACCGTTATAATTCCGCCTATTCAACAAGGACTTTTCATTATATAAATTACATAGGTATGTTTTATTCATACGTAGAATTCACTGATCTTTATCACGGTCCTTACAGGAAATCGATTAGCCCAATAGTTATCGAGCAAACGGAGGTCAAAGGAAGAATACTTCTCCGAGCGGTGACAGCAAGAAATAAACACTCGCTTCGTGCCTGTACCCTAAAAACTTCGCTTCCCATGCCTTTCCCTTTTTATATCTTTTCAAGTACTGATGTTTACTGTTATATTCTTCCTCATGATGTTGTCAAAACATCAACGCGACTATTACCTGGACCAAAAAGAAGAACATATTTTCAGGTTCACTCTCATTTATTCCTGACTCACCCATACCTAAATATTTTCGCTTGCTAGTGGTTTTATTTTGTCTTATTCAAAGTCTATCTGTAAAATGTACGAGAGTTTCACTTTTTATATTGCTATAAGAATGTCAACATCACCTCTAGTCTTTGTCATAGTTACTGATAATGAAGCTGTACTATCTGGGGGAAAAAAAGAAGTGAAGAATATATAGGTATTGTAGCAGGTAAATACATACAAATAAAAAAAACTTCTGAAAACTCACTTCCTCCAGGGGTGTTGAGTAGCTGGCAGGACCTTGTGGGGGTTGAAGAAGAGGAGTTATGTAGTGTGTGTGTGTGTGTGTGTGTGTGTGTGTGTGTGTGTGTGTGTGCATGTTCTC
>JAGKTI010012103.1:0-25198 GCA_018397915.1 Birgus latro | reverse complement strand
ATGGGACGAGGTCATTAAGTGTGACTTAAGGGTTAAGGAACTGAACAGGGAGGCTGCCAAAGATCGAGCAGCATGGAGAGCCGCCATTAGGTGACCAAGGCCAACGCATGCAAGCATGTTGGAGCCTTCAAAAACTAAACGAATTTATCACCGTCATCATCATCATCATCCGGACCTCCTTTCCCACCTCAGTGCAGGGTGAAGAGTAGCACCATCCAAACAACCCAGATTTGCCCAATCCAATGGGCCATGCATCCATTTACACACCACTCAAGCCCCCAGAATCCTGGCTCTATTGGATACATCAAAAACATTCACCACGTTCTGTAGCTTCACATAAATGTATCCAAGACAATCTGGCCACTGTCATGTTGAAATGGGGTGCCTAATTCCTGACCATGAGCTTCTCCTCACAATATTCATCCAGCCAGCTCGATCTCTTGTCAGTCCCCTAGCCTCACCGACTACCTCACACACTCATCCACCATATCCCTCCACTTTCTCCTTGGCCTACTTTGTCTCCTCCCTCCTTCCAATTCACTCAGATATACCTTTTCACCACTCTATTGGTATCCATTCTCTCCACATGACCATACCATCTCAGTACACTCTCTTCGACTCTGGTGTCCACAGACTTCCTCACTCCACATCTTTCATGAATCACATTATTTCACATCCTATCCACTCTGTATTCCACATACATTCCCCAGCAGTCCCATCTCAACTGCTCTCACTCTTGACTTTTCATATTCATGCCACACCATAGTCTCACATCCATATGTCTAACACTCCTTCATGTAAGCCTCGTGCAGCTGCAACACTCAAGCCCCCGTTTCTTATCAAGGCCTTCATTGCACTAGCTAGACTCCTTCCTTGTGTCACTCTACTTTCTTCTTTTGCACATTTTCCTCTCTTTTCTATCACTTCACCCAGTTACTTGAAGTCTCTCTCACCAACTCCAGTCTCCCTCCATTCACTGTAACATTACACTGGGAGTCATCTTCTCTCTCAATAACCATCACTGTACTCTTTTTTACAATCATTCTCAAGGCATGACGCTCACAGACATCAGCAAAACTCTGCACTAGCCTACCAAGTTCTTGTCCAGTATTTGCAAGTAGTACTGCATCATTGGCATACAACAAAATGAGATATTTCATCCATCACCATTCATTACCAATGCCATCCTCTTCTCCATTACTCATGTTTTTACTTCTCTCATCACTCCATTCATATATATATATATACTGAACAACCACGGGGACATCACACAACCTTGTCACATGCCCACACCGATCGTGAACCATTCACTGAGATGCCCATTTACCTTTACACATGCTTCACTATCATCATAAAAACTCTTGACGGACCCTAGCAGCTTACCATCTACACTGTACATGTGCCAAACCTTCCACAGTCCTTGTCTGTCTGCTATGTTGTATGCTTTTTCCAGATCAATAAATTCCACAAACACCTTATAGTCCTTCTCACATGCCTTCTCCACTGTCTGTCTTACTGCACATTTTTGATCCACACATCCTCTGCCACTCCTAAAGCCACCCTGTTCATCACTCACTAGGACTTCTGATACCACCCTTACTTTCTCTATAATAATTCTTCCATATACCTTCCCTACCACACTCATTAAACTTATGCCATGATAATTCTTGCACTCACTTTCCTCACCTTTATTTTTGTGCAGGGGTGTAACCACTTGTAATACCGTAGTATGTTCTACCAGTAGTCTATAAGTGTACTAAGTAGGGCATACGTGACCTAAATCCCTTACCTAACCTCTGGTCTAGTTCAAATTCTGCTTACATAGGCTTTTTCTAGAGAGAGAGCTAGGAGTGGGCTGGCTTGCTGCCCCAGAGACAAGGCAGGTATGGTGGAAGCAAGATCAGTGACCAACTTGTGTAAATACTTATCCGTAAAACCACCCAGGAGTTTGAGCTAGCCTGCAAGCGACGAGTGGTGGATCAACAATTGGTGGATAGCGAGTGGGCTAAACATCAATTCATGTCTTCTGTGGGCAATCTTTGTGCAACTGCCCCCTTGCCCATGGTACTGTACCTTCCACAACGACAGTCTGTTTCTGTCCCCAGGCCTCTTTGCAGTTTTGGTGTGTTCTGCTATGGGAATACCTAACCCACACCAACTCCCACCAGCCACTATGCCGCCACAACCCCAGTAAGTCCTCCACCACTAACCTTACTACCTGCCTGAATTGCCAGTCCTGTAAAGCCCATTATTACATTACCACACCCCCCTCCCCCCCACTACAGTGAGAAACACCAACTGCCCCCCTCCCCTACAATGAGCAACCCCAGCCGCCGCCGAGCTTGTTGCGTCATCGCCACCCAAAGCAAAGCTGTCCTGATGTCACGGAAGAGATAGCATGGCCAATCACGGAGGGCTACGTCACAGTCTTCCGCTCCAATCAGATTCTCACCTCGCAGGGTGCCTGAGTGCCTGCCAGTTATGTCACAGTCTGCTCTGCTCAATCAACGCCTTCCATGCGAGGAGGAGGTTGCCGCCACACACTACACTGGTCTGCCTTCGAGTGAAAACCACTTTACTACCTACAATATACATTCATCATCGGGACCTCCTTTCTCACCTAAAGGCAGGGTGAGGAGTAGCACTGTCCAGACAGCCCAAATTTGCCCAATCGAATGGGCCACACTCCCATTCACTCATCATTCAAGTCCCCGGAATCCTGGCTCTATCGGATACGCCAAAAACATTCGTGAGGTTCTGTAGCCTCACATAAACATACCCGATAGAGTCAATCCGGATGCTGCCATGTTAAAAGGGGGGCCAAATCCCTGATCATGCACTTCTGCTCACAACATTCATCCAGCCAGCTTGATCTCTTGTCAGTTCCCTAGCCTCACCGACTTCCAAACCTCTCTTCCTCACACACTCATCCACCATATCTCTCCACCTTCTCCTTGGCCTACCTTGCCACCTCCCTCCTTCAAATTCATTCAGATATACCTATTTCACCACCCTATTGTTATCCATTCTCTCCACATGACCATACCATCTCAGTACACTCTCTTCGATTCTCATGTCCACCGACTTCGTCACTCCACATCTTTCATGAATCATATTATTTCGTATCCTATCCACCCTCTGTACTCCACATACATTCCTCAGCAGTCCCATCTTCACTGCTCTTACTCTTGACTTTTCATTCTCATGCCACACCATAGTCTCACATCCATATGTTGAAGATGGCACCAACACTCTTTCATGTAAGCCTCGTGCAGCTTCAACACTCAAGCCTCTGTTTCTTATCAAGGCCTTCATTGCACCACCTACTTTTCTTCCTTGTATCACTTTGCTTTCAACTTCTTTTGCACATTTTCCTCTTATTTCTATCACTGTACCCAGGTATTTGAACTCTCACAAATTCCAGTCTCTCTCCATTCACTGTAGTATTGCACTGGGAGTCACTTTCTTACTCTTCCCTACGTTTACTCTCAAGGCACGACGCTCACAGACATCAGCAAAACTCTGCACTAGCCTAACAATTTCTTGTCTGGTATTTGCAAGCAGTACTGCATCATCAGCACACAACAAATTTGAGATACACCATCCATCACCATTCATTACCAATGCCATCCCTCTCTCCATTACTAATATTTTTACTTCTCTCATCACCCCACAGTATTGTGATACCAACCCTGACATATGGAAGTGAAGCTTGGACCCTGTTGGAAGGACAGAAGTCAAGAGTGAGAGCAGTGGAAATGAGTTATTTGAGAGGAGCATGTGGAGTCACATGGAGAGACAGACTAACAAATGAGGAAGTGAAGGAGCGTTGTGGTGTGGTTGAGGACGTGATGGGAAGCGTTAGGAGAAACACGTTAAGGTGGTTTGGGCATGTGGAGAGAATGGAGAGTGAAAGATTGACGAGGAGAGTGTATGTGAGTGAGGTGGAGGGGGCGAGAGGGAGGGGGAGGCCGAGGATGAGATGGAGGGCTGGAGCGGAGAGGTATATGAGAGAGGGGGGTGTGAGTTGGGAGCGTGGTAGTGAAATGGCAGGGGACAGAGTGACATGGAGGCGATTTGTTTGTGGCCACCCCGTTCGGGATTGAGGCGTCTGGCAATAGATAGATAGATAGATAGATCACCCCATCCATATATATATATATATATATTGAACAACCATGGGGACATCACACAACCTTGTCACGTGCCCACACCGATTGAGAACCATTCACTTAGATGCCCATTAACCATTACACATGCTTCACTACCAGCATAAAAACTCTTGATGGCACATAGCAGCTTACCATCTACACCGTACATGCGCAAAACCTTCCACAATCCTTCTCTGTCCACTTTGTTGTATGGTTTTTCCAGATCCATGAATCCCATAAACACCTTATGGTCCTTCTCACAACCTTTCTCTGCTAACTGTCTCACTGCAAATATTTGATCCACACATCCTCTACCACTCCTACAACCACTCCTGTTCATCACTCACTAGGACTTCTGATATCGGTCTCACTTTCTCTATAATAATTCTTCCATATACCTTCCCTCCCACACTCAATAAACTTATGCAATGATAATTCTTGCACTCACTTCGCTCACTTTTATTTTTTTACAGTGGTACAATCACAGCCTTTTTCCAATCTGCTGGCACAGTTCCACTCATCCATGCCTTCTTACAGTTCTCCAACAAGCACTTTATTCCACTCTCTCCACTACACTTAATCATCTCTCCATACACCTCATCAACCCTAGCTGCTTTCACATTTTTCAGCCGCTTCACGGCACTCTTCACCTTAGCGAGTGTCACGTCTCTTGGCACTGCATTCCTTCTCTGCACACCACCCAAACCAATCATGTTTACAGCTGCTCTGCTCTCTCTATTTCCATTCACCAGGCTTTCAAAATACTCTTTCCATCTGGTTCTTACTTCATACCCAAGGGTTAATAATCTACCACCTACATTCTTCACACCACATTTCTTTCCGCTTTCACTTCTACATTTCTCCACCTCTTTCCAGAATAACTTCGTATCTTCAGAGTACTTTGCATTCATTTTTCTTCCTAGATCATCATTTACCTCCTTCTTTTTCCTCTTCACTAGTCTCTTTACGTGCTTCTTGCTCTCAATATATTCAGTTCTTATTTCAACTGAACCCCTGTCTTGTAGCCACTTTAGCCACTTCTTCCTCTTTTCCTCCACCGCTCTCTTAACGTCATCATCCCACCATGCTGTACCTTTCTTCTTTGTTGTTACTCTTGCCACACCATTCCACAGGCTGTCCAGATCCATTTCATTCCAATTCACTGACTCTTCTCCTCTGCTTTGGTCCTGTAATCATCTGCCATTTCTTTGATCCTCAGCTTCTCAACTTTCAGTCTTTCTCCCTGACTGCTCCTCTCTCTCCTGATCCACCTTACTCCTCTCAGCTTGATCTTGCATACCACAATCATATGATCTGATAGACCTCCACATCGTCCTCTCACGGCCCTCGCATCAGCAACCATTCCCATCATCAACCTCTCAACACTCACATAATCAATCAGGCTTCTTTCAACATGATCCCCATTCCCTCTATACCATGTATATTTATGTGTATCATTGTGTTTGAAATATGAGTAACAAATGCACAACCTCCTCTCCTGACACATATCCTTTAGTCGCTTCCCATTATCATTTTCTTCTGTTACTCCATAACAACCCATTATGTCATCCTCAGGACCAGTGCCTACTCTTCCATTCATATCCCCCATTACAGTCACTTTATAGCTCCTGGGCATTTCTCCCACTACTTCATCCAGCTCATCCCAAAACCTGTCTTTCTCTCTCTCACTCCTATCCTCACACAGTGCATATGCTTCAATCACTGCCACTTTCACCTTCTCAAACTTGAATTTGACATACATACACCTCGAGCTGGCAAATTTGTAGTCTCCCATTCCACCCTGCCACACCTCATTCATCAACAAAGCAACTCCTTCCTTGCATCTTCCTCACCCATTCATTCCCAATCTTACACATTTCATACCCTCCCACTCCTCCATTTCACACCCTTTCATCTTCATTTCACACAATGCCATCACGGCATATCTCGCACTCTTGAACACATTCACCACTTCCACCCTCTAGCTCTCCTTATTCACACCTCTCACATTCCACATGGCCATGCGAATCTGCCCATTTGGTTGGGGCCCTGGGCAGGTACTGGGCCTACCAAGGCTCTCTGTGAATATTATTCTTTTATGTGAATATTCATATATTTTCTTATCTCATCAAACTACAGTACTTCATTCCTTGCTACAGAGATTGCGTGCTATCTCTACTGACTGTGATTATATTATTCATTTAATTCTGTTCATTACATTACATTCTTCATTCCTTATTTTTTGTTCACTCACTCCTACTTCGTTCCATTTTCTCCAAGTTACCTTCACGTTTCGCTGTACATAACTCATTTATTCCCATTCACATACATTGTATATAAGCCATATTTCTTCATATACAGTACTATAAGTATTTTCATTCATTCATTCATTCATTTATTTATTTACTTATTTATTTCCTTTCCTCCCCTATTAATAAGTTTTTTTTTAAGAAAGTAGATCTCTCCCCAGTTGAATATGACAGGGAAAATGATGATAATGTAGGTGATGATGATGTAATATACCTCTGTAGTGGTAAATCGTAAACTAAATCTCAAGCAACTCCTTTGACTACTTCAACTGTTACTCTTACTACTCTTACCACACCTACTACCACCTATACAAACCCTACAACTGCTGTAGAAAATCCAGATAAACTGACACCAGATAGCTTAAATACATCTTCCCCAACTGATTCTCCAGAATTTCCACAACCTTCACCAAAGCCTCTGTCCCTACCTTCTACTTCAAATATGCCACCACCAACCCTGACACACACTACTGCCACTACAACAGCCTCTTCCCACGCACCATCTCAACTTAGTGCAGTGACTACTTCCATACTCCTGCCAATGCAACTTCACGCCAGGATGATAGCCCAAGCTCCACCTCCACAGTCAATTTTCCTAAATGATGTTAACTGCCCAAAATTTACTGCTGAGGATCCTTCTGTTTCTATTTACGACTTCCTCAGTGAAGCCGAAACTGACACTGCAAACAGACAGTACAAAGATGAATCCCTGAAGATCTCTTATCTTAGAGGCAGGTTTGATCAAGGCAAATCACGCGTGGGTTCCAGACTGCGATCCAGATATATTCGTGCACAACATTTGCTGATTTTTGCGAGAAATTAATTAAACTTTGTTGTGCTTCCTCGAAAGAGGGTTCTCTAACTGTCTTCCCTACTCGCTTGAGAAACATGCGAGATGACATGGTCATACCTCCCAGACAAGCAAACATATATAAGGAAGTTGCGGTAGCAAATGCAACCACTTTTGAAATAACCCACCTTTTAAGGCAAACTCCTTGGGTTACTGACATCAGTGGAAATGAGGTCATCAAATTAAAAGATTTCAGTCATTTGCTGGGATACCTTAGATTTCTAAACTGGTTAAACCCAAAACAGTTGGAAACAGCACTACAAGTAGGGTAAGCACCAGGAGATGAATTGCTTGAGGTTTCAAAGGAGATTACCAAAAGGGTAAGGTCACCCGTCACTCATCAAGTAAGTACTCAAGTTACATCCACACATCTTACAGATGCTGCTGCAAGGGCTGTACCAGCTGCCAAGGTCTCAACTGACCCTTCACGTTCGGGTCAACTACCAAAGGTGCTACTAGTGTCCGTTCCCCGTCACAATGCCACTCACCCGCCAATAATTGTGATCAGTCCAGTACGCGTCGGACAAAGCAATCTCACCAGTCACCTATGCATCATAGCCATCAGTCCTCGATCATATGCTGGCACTGTGGTTTCCGTGGTCACTGTGAATCAAGTCGTTCTTGCAAACATGGATGAAATCATCGAGTCGCGTCAACGTACACTTTCCAGATCGTGACGTCCTTATTGCAAATATCACAAAGACTCCACCACTCATACCACAGAGGAGTGTCGTTACCTTGCATGTCATCAGTCGGGGGAAGACCAGCACGACATTCGAAAACACCCAACGTAGAAGATATGAAACACGATGAGCTACCCCTCAGTATTACTTGTGTATTAGATTATTTAGGGGTAATTGGGCATGGAACTTGTGGTCAGGCAGATGTTTCGCTTTTTATGGATTCAGGTTCCGCCATCAACTTACTATCTGAAGAGGCGTTAGCAAGAATTCAGTGTAACAGATTTAAACAGGTTAGCCTCCTTGAGCCCTCAGATCGAAACCTATGTACAGTGGATGGATCATGCTGACATTAAAGGCAAAATCCAGCTTCAAATTTCTTTACATGATTTGGCAGACCCATTCATTGCTGATTTTTATGTTACACCCTGGATTACCTGCCCAACCGATGTATTGCTCGTCGTTCAAATGATGGTAGATGAAAATACCAATGTATTACCAGCACAAGGGGAAGTCACTATTAAAGGTTTGTTTGTACCAAGTATCCCAGACCATGCTTCACAGTCAATAGCAGACACAGTTGTGATCCCTCCTAATGATCCATCATCAGATCCACCCTCTTCTGCTCTATCTGATCTGGTTACTGACTTCTCTGATTGTCATAATGATGAACTGTGCTCATCCATGCTTAATCTTGGTGAGCCATCCTATGGCACTGAGCTGACACTGAACTTGTTATTACCTACCTCACTACCCATAGCAGAACTCATGCAGTCCGCTACAGCAAACACGGCCGTGGTAAAACAGTGCATGGTTTTACCCCCCAATGTATACAGCAAAGTTGCTCTGAGGATTGCTGGGTCACCTAATGGTGTCACTGCTGTTTCTCAGCCTGAAACCTGTCATGTTACAGGTTTAAATTATGAGTCTGCGATGTGCTCTGTGTCAGACGATGGTTTATGCTATCTGTACTTAGCCAACACTACTAATGCCCCACTTAAGCTGCATACTGGGACACAGATTGGTGATTTTTTGGTATAACCAGCAGCCATATGTGTATGCCAAGACTTCCCATTCTGTGTTGCAGATGTGTGCTCAGTTGTTCAGTCCACTGACATTAAAATCCAATCTAATCTCGAATCTCAAGTGAAACAGAGTGATTATCCTGAGTACAGAAGTCAGTTGCCTGATCTCTTGCAAAACTATCGTGAAGTAGTAGCCCTACCTGGTGAGAACATGGGCAAAACTAACCTTATCAAGTATAACATTACATTACAGCCTGAAGCTCAACCAGTGTACATCCCTGCCTATCATTTACCTCAGTCAACGTCAACAGGCTGATCGTCTTATTCACGAAATGCTGGAAAACAACGCTATCAAACACTCTGACAGTCTGTGGAACAGTCCATTATTTCATGTACCAAAGAAAGGTGGTGAGTTGAGACCAGTCATAGAATATTGACACGTAAATGCACTGACTGTTCCGAACAGATTCCCAATTCCTGTACTCACTGATCTGTTGGAATCCTTAGGAAAAACAACTGTGTTTTCCCCTCCCTAGATCTTCTGAGTGGCTACTGGCAAGTAGAAATGGAGGAGTCATCTCGTCCAATCACTGATTTTAGCACCCCATCCACTCATTACCAGTTCTATAGACTCCCATTTGGCTTGAGAAATGCACCATCGGAGTTCATGCAGCTAATTCATACAGTTTTTGCCGGCATGATAGGTCATTCAGTCTTTGCTTATCTTGATGATGTCATAATCACTAGTTGCTCTATAGAGGAACACTTAGAGAAATTGGCCAAGGCATTCACTAGGCTCAAACAAGTTGGACTTAAAATCAAACCGTCAAAGTGTCATATTTTACATAAGAAGCTACAGTTCCTAGGACATGTTGTCAATGCTCAAGGAATTCTTACATCAGATGAAAAGGTCAATGTGGTAACAAACTTCCCTACTCCCACCAACACAGATGCAGTACGTAGTTTTCTCGGTCTTAGTGGCTACTATCATCGTTTCATCATACGGTACTCCGAAACTGCTGCACCATTAATAAAACTGTTAAAGAACGACGAGCCTTGTATGTGGTCAGATGAACAAGCTACTGCATTTACCACCCTGAAAACTGCTCTTCCACAAGCCCCAGTCTCGGCATTCCCTGATTATTCAAAACCATTTCTTCTATGTACTAATGCTTCCCGAATGGGCTTCAGTGCTGTTCTCATGCAAGACGACTCCAAAGGAAAGAAATGTGTCATTGCCTATGCCAGCCGTGTGTAAACCTCTGCAGAAAAGAATTACAGTGTAACTCATTGGGAAGCTCTAGCCGTGGTCTGTCCCTGAAACATTTCCACGACATCATCTACAGTTACCATGCTCACATCCAAACAGAATCTTCCTCTGTGTGACCTGCTTCGGGGATGTAATCTTACTGGTTGGGCAGTTGCTGTTAATGATTATAATCCAACTTTTGAATACGTTCCAGAAAAGTCAAATTTTGTAGCTGATGCTCTCTCTTGTCATGTTGCCAGTCTCGACTGGTTGTGACGTAAATTTGGCGTTCAACTATGACACACTCCATTGGTTCCAGTGCGCTGATCCTCTATGGTCTCAGGTCATATATTTTCTTGAGTCCGGTGATGATTCTTCCTTGCCAAAGTTACCAGTTCCTGTGTCTGATTTCTTCCTCAATAATGACTTACTCTATAAAAACTTGGTACCCACATGCAACGATGTGCCTCATCGTGAAGTTGCGCAACTAGTCATTCTAACAGACTTAATTCCTGCTGGTCTTCATTTAATCCACAACACCCTTCATGCGTCACACCCAGGTAAAGGCAGAAGCTTATGACAGACACGTCTCTCGTATTATTGGCCCACTATGTGAAAGGATGTAGAAGCGCACTGTGCTGCATGTTTATCGTGTCCTCGTAATAAAGGAACAACCTCTCAACCTGCTCCTATATTGCAATACCAGTACTGTCAAGGCCTTGACAAATTGTCTCCCTTGATCTTCTGAACCTACCACATACAGAATCTGGCTTAGTCTATCTATTAGCAGTAGTCGATCATTTCTCCAGATTTGTGATATTGGCTCCATTGCGAGACAAATCTGCTAATGCGGTTGCCCATGCTTTTGTTAATTCAGTCATTTGCCCTTTCACAACCCCTGAAGTCATTCTAACTGATAATGGGTCAGAATTCAACAATTCAGTGCTGGAAAAAATTTGTCACTGATACGGAATTAGAAAATGCAATACAGTATAATTGCCCATCATCCAGCTTCTAATGTCCTCACAGAGCACCAGAATAGGAAGATATTGAAGAGTCTGCATCACACGGTGGGAGATCAGAATTCCACTTGGGATAAGTGGATCCCGCAGGTAGCTGCATCAATTAATGGATTCATCAACAAATCAATTGGTGAAACTCCATTCTTTGTCATCTATGGCTCTGACAAGAGACTACCTTATTCCTTGTTGCAATCTACGCCTGATCCGATCTACAATCACAATGATCATGTCAAAGCTCACATGTCAAATTTTCAGAAAATTCATAAGTACGCTCAGGATAACTTGCCCCTCTCAAATGCAGAAATGGTACATAAGCAACACGCAGCTGCCTCCGATGTTACCATTCAAGTAGGCAGGCGATTTAGTTTTTGCCCTAGATCACGACCGTAAATAAAAACTTGACAGTATATTCCTGGGCCCTTTCCATGTCATCTCTCGTAAGGGCAATAAATTTGAAATAAAAGATCTGTCACAAGCAGAGACTTAATGGGTGCTTGCTGATGCCCTCAAACATGCATCGAGGGGCAAAGTACTGGAGGAGCCACTAGGAGATGCCTAATCTTTTTCTCAATCAGGACATGCTTCTTCTTCTTTCAGCCCTTCCTTCGACACTTCTTCAGACTCCTCTTCTCCTTCCAGAACAGTGCCACCTTCCCATGCTGTTAATAACTATTGTGCAAAGTTGCATTCTGCCAGCAAGACTTTTACATAAAATTACCACCCCACATCTTACATTAAATTATCACCCCACACTTTCGTCATAATCATCCTCACAACCATCACCTCTACCTTCAACTTATTTTATAGGAAAGATGTGGGTCCACGTGCTGGCAGAGCTGACCCTAGTAGGGTCTGGGTTGGGTGAGGATGATGGTGTCATACGGCCTGGGGCCTTGGTTGACGCGGGAGGTGAGATAATGGTGGTGAAAGAAGTAGTCTCCTTGCACTACAACCTAGAGCGACTGGCCACCGTGGCCATCTACCTGCCTGATTTCGCACACCAGCTAGAGGAGTTACAGGCCCTTCTGTCTGCTATCAAGGAACAACATACAAGAGTTGTGTTTTGGTACCCACTTTACCTACCCATATGCTGGAAGATGGATTAACATTAGGTTACAGTTCTCTCATCTACATGACGCTTTCTCTAACCAAACACCCGTAGGTCGTTCACGAATGAAATGTGGACTCTTTGATCTTGGAGGAGAAACTCTCGGTGGGTTATTTGGTGTTGCAACCACCTGTGACCTTTCTGGATTTAAATATGACCTTGATGAATTAGCCAATGCCCTAGAATCTCAAAACAGAGTAATTAATGTTCAACACTCTATGCTACAAAAGATCACAAACCATTTAAATGATGTCTCACACACACACATTAAACAACTTCATAGGAATTCTAACAAAGAAGATCTCAAAACTCAATATTGTATCAGAACTTTTGTATATAAAACTCCACATGGACAACCTACAAGTTTCTCTGGACTCTTGTCTCCCAAGTTTCTACTCAAGTTTGTAGTCTAGTAAATGCTGTCGATGGTTGTGTCACTGTAGATTTAGTACCTATCTCTGACCTTCGCTCTACATTGGAATGGCCTCACACCACCTTCAACTTATTTCCAGTGCTTTCATTTTCTTCCTTAGAATACTACTACCCAATAACTGAGACCACATTCCTTACTAAAGAAATTGTTGTTCATATCCCTCTTTGTTCTTCTATCAAATTTGATCTCTTTAACATCATTCCTTCCTTTTCCTTTCTGGTACAATAACTCCCTATTACAGGCCTCTGTTTCTTCAGAGTACTTCCTTCTCTCACATGATCATATCTCTGTTGCTTTCACATCCTCCAATAACCTCAGCAGGTGTGCTTTTCTTACACCTAATTCTCGAGTTTGTGCTGCCTACCTCCTGACAATCTTTCTTAGCAGCGCTGCTCCTTGTGAATCTGCCTTAGTTCATAATTTCTCAGTACAATCTGTCTGTTCCATTGTTCCAGCCCCCAAGCTCCAAGTGCACCATGTTTGTCTGAATCATATCCGCTAATTCTTCAGTGTATCAACTCCTGCTAGCTTATTTGTCCTGGAACTCCTGTTCGCTCAGTATCTGCAACTGGATTGTTGTACAAGGCCCCTGATTATTGTATGGTAAAATCAGAGTCTGTGGTCGCCCATGCTACACATCATCACTTCGCACTTCGTTCTCCCAAATATGAAATCCTCAAACCTATTAATATTACCTTCCATCTGCCTACTGACAATCTATCCATCAAATCAGACAACCTCCGCATGTTGGATTTTCATAATGAGAGTGATTTCATTATGGAACAGTTTTCTTCAGCCTTTAACCGTTCATGGGGACATCCAGTCTTTGTGTTTCCCCCAGTGGTAATTTGTCTTACTGGAGTTTTTGTTACTATTTGTATCCTTTACTGTTGTGTTAAGTGAATGGATAAAAGACTACATAAGATCCGTAATGCGACAAGATTAGTACCGCAACCATGAGATCTGGAAACTGGTAGTTCTCAGTGACACTCATTATGATTGCAGAAGACTGTGAATATGTGAAAATACAGTAATCTTCCCACTATCCATTGTAATAGAGCCAAAGGAATGACCAGACAGTGGTCTTGTCCGGATAGTGACCCTGAAGCTCCAGCACCAGTCATTCCTGACCCTAACCTAACCTAACCTAAATCAGAAAACCACCTATCTACCTCCCTACCAGACATGCATAGCGCTTATTTAAGACCCCATTCACATAAATAATGGACACAAAGCATGAATTAATTGAATTTTAACCAAAAAATGATGATTTTGAGGAGAGTAAGGCAGACGTGTTCACAAGTTGACAGTATACAGTGGGGCCGCTCGGGTAGCGTTTTTTGGGGTAGCGAATCCACGGGTAGCGACAGGAAAGAAACTATCTCATAGCGATTAATGCTGCACAGTTAGCGAAAATCCGCTAGGCATTTACCACGTAGCGAGCAGGTGGGCAGAGTTGCCAAGGTCGGAACCTGATTCAAAAGCAATACTGGGCGAATATCATCTGATCTGATCTGAATGCTGATGGTGCATGGGAGCCGACCTTCATTTGTAGCGGGTGGATGGGCAGAGTTGCCAAGGTCGGACCCTGGCACCACAGACAGTGAGTGCAAGTCTATCCTCAGTCAGTTCATTGACCCATTGCTTATCCATGAGCCGTGTGTTCATTCAACCCTCAGTCTCTCCATTGTTAAAGTTTTTTGTGACCTTCCATTTATTGTCTGGGGACTGAGTGCTCTATCATGGCTTCAACTTCGGTGGCTGCCCCCTGTTCAGCTCGAGGAGGACCTATATGATGGTTGGGAAGATGAGAAAACAGAGGCCCATCACATTGAGAATGAAGTTTGTTTGCATGTGTTACAACGTGAGGGGCAAGAGAAAGATGAGGGATGAGAGATGGGGAGTGAGCAGAGTCAGGTCTGTGGTCGCTAGGTTGCTGCGGTACAATATCCACCAAGCACGACAGTAATTTCAACAATAAATAGCAAAAATGATTTAAAAGTTGTTTATCCATTAGCATGTTAAGTTTATTTTATTAGTGTTCACAGTAGGAATTTAGCGTTTCGTTGGAGTGTAGTACAGGTATTTACTTTTTAGCGGCTCTAGCAGGGATGAGAGAGGGAGAGTGAGCAGAATCAGGGCCGTTTCGCTAGGTTGCTGCGGTACAATAGCTACCAAGCACGACAGTAATTTCAACAATAAATAGCAAAAATTATTTAAAAGTTTGTTTATCCATTTGCATGGTAAGTAAGTTTATTTTATTAGTGTTCACAGCAAGAAATTAGGGTTTCGTTGGAGTGTAGTACAGGTATTTACTTTTTAGCGGCTCTAGCAGGCTGCCACGGTACGGTAACTACAATTGATAACAATATCGTCGTCATCAGCCACTGAGGTCCACTGCAGGACCGGCCTGTAGGTGGCACTCAAAACGAATTAAAAGTAAGTTTGTTAATCATCTTTGAATATGTAATATACTATCTTATTACTGAAGAAATATGACGTGATATTAATGGTTAATGGAGGAAATTAGGGATATACCTGAAGGAGTCAGGACCTTAGTTCATCGACCCATGTGAAAGTATGTATCTTAAGCTTTTCTTATAACTAATCTCCAACTATCTCTCTCCTACCAAATTTTACAGTTTTAAATTTTTCCTTTACCTTTTCTTTTGGGGGAATGCCAATATCTAAGCGATACTGACAGGTGGAAGGTGAACCTCCCCGCAGTTACTCCAAGAAGAAGAAGAAGAAGATTGTTTGTTTATCCACACACCGCACATCCATTCAACTTGTCACAATCTCTCGCCATTGTTAAAGTTTTTTGTGACCTTCCATTTATTGTCTGACTACTGAGTGTTCTAATATCATGGCTTCAACATCGGGGGCTGGCCCAAGTGGTGGTGGTGTCCCAGGGAAAAAACAGGAAGTGCTGGTAAAGTAAAAGTGACCGAAAAGGCCAGACAATACATGCATGGCAGGCCAAAGAAACAATACTGCGTGGAGGAAAAGAAAAAGATAACTTTTTGAATACTGTATGTAATATACGTTTATCTTATTACAGTACTGTACTGAAGAAATACGACGTGATACTGATGGGTAATGGAGGAAATTAGGGCTATAGCTGAAGGAGTCCAGGACTGTATTAATTTTTTTAGGTAAGAAGTTTGTCCCTCGGGTAGCGATTTCATGGATAGCGGCCATTTTGGTGGACTAATAAGGTCGCTATCCAAGGAGCCCCACTGTAGTGTAAGTATCAGACATGGCAGTCACTAAGAAAATCACCCTTTCCCACATCTTATGCACTAAAATATGGGATACAATGCATGAAATAAATAAATTGTTACCAGAAAATTATGATTTAGAGGTGAATAGGGCAAAAATGTTCACCAGTTGACTAGATAGTGAACATATGTAAGAGACATGGTAATCACTGAGAAAATCACCTCTTTCACAGCCTGTGCACTCAAATATGGGACACAAAGCATGAAGTAAATAAAATGTAACCAGAGAATGAGGATTTAGAAGTGATTATGGAAAATATTTGGCAGCTGATAGTGTACTTACATGTCCGTGGTGGCTGTTTACCCCACCTCGAAAGCTCTGACAGTGGTGAAAATGCTCTTGAAGCATGTACAGTAATCCAGTGTTGAACTGCACTTAATCCTTAGCACTGTGAATTATGATTGTTTAAACAAAAACTCAAGGCAGTTCAGAAGCAAATGTTGGAGTGGCAGGAGGGGGAGACAGTGGGAATGTGAATGTAAACAAGGCCGTTCGGCGCCGCGCGCCCAATTCAAACTGACGGGTCGAAAAAAATTGTTTTTTTCCCCAATTTTTTGGCATTTTGGGGTTTCGAACATCAGCCTACGATGTCCGAACAGTGGTGTAACCAGATAGTGGTTGTTCGGAAAGTAGAGAGAGGGAAACAAAGTACAACAATATAGACATAAACATTAAACTGTGAAACAATAACATAAAGACCATAAAGACTGATATCATAGAAATTAGAAAAGGATAATAAATGTGTGGAAATTGCTAAACATTTAAAAGACATCACTCTCAAAGACCGTGTTTTTTTATGTGAAATAAACTAATGTGTACTAAGCAACTACAGTACATCCTTCAACTTTGCGAACTTTAACTTTGCGAATCACCAATTTTGCGAGGTAGTTCTAAGTCATTTATTTTTTAACATTTATGAACTTTGCGAGCAATCACACACTTCGCGAGGTCGAGTGGTGGGAAAGTCGTCTTCCCGCACTACTTTGCCACGCGGAGTAGTGACGGCGTGGTTCGCTGGGCGTACTGTGCCTCCTAGTTCGGTGTTCTGCCGCCCCGCCACGTTTGTTTACACCACAGTAGTCGCACCCAAGCCTTGCCCCGCCACCAGTCCCGTACACCACGCCAGTCTTCACATCAGTGTAAATATGCATTTTTTTCTTTTTTATGTTTCTTACCTATGATGTTTTCATAATAATATTACTGTACAATACATCAGTCCATGTTTGTTTCATTTATCATCATAAAATTAAGAGGTAGAGTTGAGAGAAAGAGTGGGAAAAAGTGCTTACCTTGGGGTGATGTCGACCAATTTACCTTTATTGCATATATTTAATTGTTTGAACTTTGCGAATTTCGATTTTGCGAGGTTTTTTGTCGACCATATTCTCGCAAAATTGGAGGAAGCACTGCATATGTTCCTTATGACATATATTATTATAATTATCAATACTTACCCTATATACTGAACTTCAACTATGAACTTGTGAAGAATTATAGACTATGTGTTCCTACAATTACTATACTTATCACATACTCCATGTCTTCTTATGTAAATTACTTATTACATTATAATGCATTACTTACATTCTAATTTTACACTCAATAACAGTTATCACTTTCATTGCATTTTTAACATGGCCATGTACTGTAAATGTATTTCCTTCCCTATTGGATCCAACTGTTTGCATTACAATATACTACCCCTTTTATTATTATACTACCATGTAGCTCGATCGGTAGAGAGTTGGCTTGCAGTCCCGAGGGACCCAGGTTCGAATCCTCGCTGAGGCAGGGAACAGTTTAAGGATTTGAATTTCATTAAATCAGGCTTTACTGATCTACCAGAAGACCCGCCGACATGTCGTAAAAATAACCCCGCTAATACCAATACACCAGTCCTGTATGAGACAGTCCTAGCATGTATTCAATATGGACGGTGGGTGTTAAGCGCCGAAGTGGTGACATGTAGAGGTGTATGGAGGACGGCTGGGCCTTGATAGCAGGCTGTAAAGCCTATGCCCAGAGTCGGACACATAAAAAAAAAAAAAAAAAAAAAAAAAAAAAAAAACACTCGTACCATATTATTCATTGATGCCTCCACCTGTTATGTACTTAAGCTACTTATATAATATTCATCCAATTGTGTCAGGAGACAATTTTTCCATCATGGAAGGTAAAATTGTAACCAATTGTAATACAGTAGTATGTATGTTGTAAGTATGCTCTACTAGTAGCCTATAAGAATGCTAAGTAGGGCGTACGTGACCTAAATCCCTTACCCAAGGTCTGGTCTAGTTCAAATTCTGCTTACACAAGCATTTTCAAGAGGGGGAGCTAGAAGTGGGCTGGCTTGCTGCCCCAGAGACAAGGCAAGTGTGGTGGAGGAAAGATCTGTAATCAACTAGTGTAAATACATATCTGTAAAATCACCCAGGAGTTTGAGCTAGTCTGCAAGCGACGAGTGGGTGCTCAACAGGGGTACAATCACAGCCTTTTTCCACTCTGCTGGCACAGTGTCACTCATCCATGCCTTCTTACATATCTCCAACAAGCATTTCATTCTGCTCTCTCCATGATACTTAATCATCTCTGCATACACCTCATCAACTCCAGCCGCTTTCACATTTTTTCAGCCGCTTCCCAGTGCTCTTCACCTGTGCGAGTGTCACGTTTCCTGGCACTGCATTCCTTCTCTGCACACCCCCAAAACCAATCATGCTTGCATTCCTTCTCTGCACACCCCCAAAACCAATCATGCTTACAGGCTCCGCTCTCTCTATTCCCATTCATCAGGCTTTCAAAATATTCTTTCCATTTGGACCTTACTTCATCCCAATAGGTTAATAATCTACCACCTACATCCTTCACACCATCACATTTCTTTCCGATTTCACTTCTACATTTCTCCACCTCTTTCCAGCATAACTTCCTATCTTAAGAGAAGTTTGCATTCATTTTTCTTCCTAGATCATCATTTACCTCCTCCTTTTTCCTTTTCACTAGTCTCTTTTCATGCTTTTTTCTCTCAATATTTTCAGTTCTTATTTCAATTGAACCCCAGTCCTGTAACCATTCGAGCCACTTCTTCCTCTTTTTCTCCCCTGCACTCTTTATCTCCTCATCCCACCATGTCATATCTTTCTTCTTTGTTGTTACTCTTGCCACACCACACACCGCTTTAGCATTTCTAAATAAGCAATCCCTATACAGTATGCATGCCACAGGCTGTCCAGATCCATTTCATTCCAATTCACTGATTCTAACTCCTTCCCTACTTTGGTCCTATATTCTTCTGCCATTCTTTGATCCTTAACTTCTCGAATTTCAGTCTTTCTCCCTGACTGCTCCTCTCTTTCCTGGTCCACCTCACTTCTCTCAGCTTGATCATGCATACCACAATCATATGATCTGACAGACCTCCACATCGCCCTCTCATGGCCCAATCATATGATCTGACAGACCTCCACATCATACTCTCATGGCCCAATCATACGATCTGACAGATCTCCACATCGTCCTCTCATGGCCCTGGTATCAGCAACCATTCCCAGCACTGACCTGTCTACAAGTGCATAATCAATCAAGCTCCATTTAACATGATCCCCGTTCCCTCTATGCCACGTATACTTAAGTGCATCTTTGTGTTGAAATACGAGTTACAAATGCAAAACATCCTTTCCTGACACATATCCTTCAGTCGCTTCCCATTAACATTTTCTCCTGGCACTCCATTACAACCCATTATGTCATCCTCAAGACCAGTGCCTACTCTTCCATTCATATCCCCCATTACAGTCACTTTATAGCTCCTGAGCATTTCACCCACTACTTCATCCAGCTCATCCCAAAACCTGTCTTTCCCTCTCTCACTCCTGTCATCACACAGTGCATACGCTACAATCACAGCCACTTTCACCTTCTCAAACTTGAACTTCACATACATACATCTCGAGCTGACACATTTGTAGTCTCTCATTCCACTCTGCCACACTTGATTCATCAACAAAGCAACTCCTTCCTTGCATCTTCCTCTCCCATTCATGGCCAAACTCTGACACTTTACACCCTACCACTCCTCCACTTCACACCCTTTCATCTTTGTCTCACACAGTGGCATCACAGCATATCTCACACTTCTGAACACATTCACCACTTACACCTTCTTGCTTTCCTCTTTCACACTTCTCACATTCCACATGGCCATGGGAATCTGCCCATTTGGTTGGGGCCCTGGGCAGGTACTGGGCCCTCCGAGGCTCTCTGAAACATTTGCCATGATGCAGTGATTTTAGGTAGGGGAATCTGGGGGACACTTAACCCAGCCAAAAATCCCGAATATATGATTACCACCCAGCACAATAAATGGTTTCCTGGGTACAGGAAACCATTTGGCTTGTCACTTAGTGAAAAGACCATAAGGCATCCCTACACTGAGTGAATGGATATTTGGTGGTAGGTGGTGGCGACCATCATCCACTCATTTGAAGAAGTGATGCCTACTTCTTCCTGCACCTTTATCATTCTATTTCTGTGTCTACCCTCCTGTCTTCTTATTTCTCACCATCATCCACTCACTGACATAATGCTGCCTACTTCTTCCTTCACCTTTATCATCCTTTTCTGTGTCTTCCCTCCTCTCTTCCTATTTCTCACCATCATACAATCACTTGATGTAGTGCCTCCTACTTCTTCCTTCAACTTTAGCATTCGTTTTCTGCGTCTGTCCTCCTCCCTTCCTATTTCTCCCATCTTTCCTGTCAATTTTTATTATTCTTTCCTTTTCTGGTGGTTTTACATTGAAAGACAGACATAAATGTTTCCTGTAAGCCAGGAAACCATTTGCAATACTGGGTGGTGCCCATATAACCAACCCATAAGTGTTCTCTACGTGTCAACAAATGGGTTGGCAGATGGTTAATGCACCTCCCTGTAAAACTACTAACTCAAAGACAAATGGCCACCCCTTACAGGATTATGGCGTCTGGCAATAGATAGATAGATAGATAGATTTATACCAAATTCTATATCTTGTTGAAATTGGCAGGGTGGGAGTTCTATGATTACCATCCCCAAAATTTCGACAAAAAATAGAATTCGGAATAAATATAAAAAATATAAATTGCACAATGAAATCATATTTTTTTCTTGATCAGTGGACCAACATAACTTTAGGAAAAATGCAATTATATTGGCAGATTGGTACAGGACATCCGAATATTATTCGCCAATCAAGCCCTTGCGAAGAAGTATTTTGAACCAAGCACCGGAGGTAGACAAGCGAAAACAGTGACAGAGTGCAGCTCAATTATGTTTGTGGTTGAACATTATTTGTTACAGTGGTTGAATAGGAGGACTCAGGAAGGCGTTAGTGTGTCAGGGCCCGAAATCCAAGACCAGGCATGCCCATTTTATGATATGATTGCAAAGAAACATAACACTGCATCACCCCCACAGTTCACTGCTTCATGGGGTTGGCTGCAGAGGTTCAAACGCAGTTTAATAGCAACATTTCAGGTAATTTTTGGATGTATTTAATCCCTCCATGGCTGCCAGTGTCAAATGACATTTAGCCGATATATGGCCGCAGCTGTCGTTTGAGCGCGGCCTATAAAAAACAGCGAAAATTTTTGGGAAGTGAACGAACGTTCTGAATGTCTTCAGACTGACCTACCCAACACTCCCAGACACCCCACACATCAGTACACCGTGCACTTCCGTGATGAGTGGAGAGTTCGAGTTCCGCCTCTCTACCTGCCCCCACTCCCACCCAGCGTCGCCCTCTCCGGCCCTGTAGGCCGCTCACCAGCCCCGAGATCAGGGTGGAGCTGTTTCCCTGTGGGGAGGAGAGCAATAAGGACCGAACTGGGTCAGACCTGGAGGTGGAGAGTATGGTGGAGAGTAGTGACGAGAGTGGTGATGAGTGGTATCACTCTCCTAGTACCGAGGAGGATGACAGTGACATCTCTTCAGAGAGTGAGGAGAAGCCACCACCACCTCGCCGTAGAGCTCCACCACCACCACTGAAGAGGAGACAGACGTTGGTGATGCAGCTCTTCACTGAGAGAAAGGAGGGGAAGGAAGGGAAGGCTGGAGCGCAGGTGCACCCCGCACCGCCTCGCCACCACATCACACCCTGCACCACCTCTCAGGCACCTCACCACTTCCTACCACTTCACGCGCAGTGCAGTGTACACAGTGTACGTTACTTACTGTAGTGTTACAAAGTAAGATATAAAAGTGTAAGTTAGTGGTAGTATGTAAAGCAGATTATGTTCTGTAAGTGACTTTCGTACAAAGACTGTGTTTGCCAGACAATGAAGTATCTCTACTGACTTTTGACCTGCTAGGGGAGGGCAGAGATGGGTAAAAGTTTGCCTGCACTGACTCCTGTCATTGCATCATACATCTGAGGTGAGTAATTATTCTGCTCTGTATTTATTTCTCAGATGCCAGCTCCCATGTATTTCCTTATACAGTGGGGCTCCTTGGATAGCAACCTTATTAGTCCACCAAAATGGCCGCTATCCATGAAATCGCTACCCGAGGGGCAAACATCTTACCTAAAAAAAATTAATACAGTCCTGGACTCCTTCAGCTATACCCCTAATTTCCTCCATTACCCATCAGTATCACGTCATATTTCTTCAGTACTGTAATAAGATAAACGTATACTACATATTCAAAAAATTATCTTCTTTTCCTCCATGCAGTACTGTTTCTTTGACTTGCCACACATGTATTGTCTGGCCTTTCTGGTCACTTTTACATAGGCACTTCCTGTTTTTTCCCTGGGCCACCACCACCACTTGGGCCAGCCCCCGAAGTTGAAGCCATGATATTAGAACACTCAGTAGCCAGACAATAAATGGAAGGTCACAAAAAACTTTAACAATGGCGAGACTGTGACAAGTTGAATGAATGCGCGGCACGTGGATAAACAAACAATCTTCTTCTTCTTCTTCTTGGGGTAACTGCGGGGAGGTTCACCTTCCACCCGTCAGTATCGCCTAGATACCGGCATTCCCCCAAGAGAAAAGTAAAGGTAAAGGAAAAATTTAAAACTGTAAAATATGGTACGAGAGAGATAGCTGGAGATTAGTTATAAGAAAAGCTTAAGATACGCACTTTCACTCCACATGGGTCAATGAACTGAATGACAATAGACTCGCACTCACTATCAGTGTTATCAGCTCGCTACGTGTTAAATGCCTAGTGGATTTTCGCTAACCGTGCAGCATTAATCACTATGAGATAGTTTCATTCCTGTCGCTATCCATGGATTCGCTACTCAAAAAAACGCCATCTGAGGAGCTCCACTGTATGCTTTTCACAATCTTTTTGCCCTTGACAGAGTGATAATCAATGCAGGTTCTGTTTGTACTGTAAGTGAACTGGCACAGGGTATGGAAAATGCTATCTCACAAGGCAACCATGTGATATGACGATTTTATCATATTTTGACCATGTGAAGGTTGCCCAAACAAACAGCTCGCCCCTTCCACCCTACCCTGCCAGCATCAATGTATGTTCCTGTATTGTTATCCACATTTTTTTTTTTTCCTGTTTATGAATTTGAACTACTTGCAATCATTGCAGCATCATGCTGAAAGCAATATAATTGTGCATAGGATGTGAGCATGATATCGCATACAGTTACCGTGCGATACTCCGAGTTTATTGTATTCTGACCATGTGAAGTGTAGGCAAACATACAGCTTTACCCTTTTTCCTTACCCAGGCAGAAAATATCATACTTTCTCACACTCATAACACACAGACAGCAACATATATTGCGAAAATAACAAAGTAAAATGATAGAGAAATGTAAATGTGTTATTACGGGAAAAATACAATTTTTCCCGTCTGTATACATATTTATTTCTGCTTTGTCTCTCTCTTCCTAATAATTTGACTTATTCATAGTTTTGAACCTGCATTACGATTCTATTTTTTGCCATGCAGATGGTGTGGGAGCAGCAAAAAGTGCCTCCACTCCCCGACCTCTAATCGGAGCTGAACAGGTGCCAATCCACCTGACCCTCCACTTTCATCCCCCGTGGGAGAGCCTACCCTCGGGGGATCGGCAATTTTCTCATTTAGGACTGAATATTCAACCCTTTCATTCCCTCTTCCAACCATACTCACAATGCTAACGTATAAAATAACTCAAAACTCCCACAAACATCTATCTATCTATCTATTGCCAGATGCCTCAATCCCAAACAGGGTGGCCACAAACAAATCGCCTCCATGTCACTCTGTCCCCTGCCATTTCTCTACCACGCTCCCAACTCACACCCCCCCTCTCTCATATACCTCTCCACTCCATCCCTCCATCTCATCCTCGGCCTCCCCCTCCCTCTCGCCCCCTCCACCTCACTCACATACACTCTCCTCGTCAATCTTTCACTCTCCATCCTCTCCACATGCCCAAACCAAATTAACGTGTTTCTCCTAACGCTTCCCATCACGTCCTCAACCACACCACAACGCTCCTTCACTTCCTCATTTGTTAGTCTGTCTCTCCATGTGACTCTACATGCTCCTCTCAAATAACTCATTTCCACTGCTCTCACTCTTGACTTCTGTCCTTCCAAAAGGGTCCAAGCTTCACTTCCATATGTCAGAGTTGGTATCACAATACTGTCATGTAACAACTTTTTCACTTCCATGCTCACCTCCCTGTTTCTTATCACTGCTTTCAACAAACCAGCAACCTTCCTTCACTGCTGTACCCTTTCGACCACTTCACCCTCCAGACTACCATCCTTACTCATCACACTGCCCAAGTACTTAAATTCACTCACATTCTCCATATCCCCCCCATCCAATCTCACTGTACACTCACTGGCTTCACTTCTCTCGAAGACCATCACTTTACTCTTCCCCACATTCACCTTTAGATTCCGTTTCTTACACACTCTCCCAAACTCATCTACCAAGCCTTGCAGCTCCCCTTCGTCTTCACTCAACAACACAGTATCATCTGCAAACAACAGTACAGGTAGTTTCCAAACACTGCCCTCTCTCACTAGGGCCGCTCCAACATCCACTGCCCGACCTTGTATCTCTTTTATAACCCCATCCAT
>JAGKTI010012102.1:0-25198 GCA_018397915.1 Birgus latro | reverse complement strand
GAGAGAGAGAGAGAGAGAGAGAGAGAGAGAGAGAGAGAGAGAGAGAGAGAGAGAGAAGTTATTACATTCATTTTCAGGGGAGACTTTATCAAACTGGGTAGGTTCGATACAGCCTTCATTAACCCCTTCGCTACTTTAGGGAAATCTCTCAACCTTCGTACCCCTCTCTTGGTCGGGGAAACTCCAGTAATTTATTCTTCCTAATACCAGACGATTTTCTTCAGCTGAAAGTGAGTCATAGGAGCCTGTTAAAAAAATCCTCCGGCAGTAGATAAAATGATGTCCTTGGCCTGAAGGGGTTGCTCTGTCCACGCCTCTCCTCACCTCCCTCTCCCTCCCTTTCCCCCTCCCCTCACCTCAACCCCACTCCCCTCACCTCAACCCCGCTCTGTGCTTTTTATTCGTACTTCTGCCAGGCGATTTTACTCAGCTCAGGAGGTAGGCCCAGTAGTGCAGAGAGAGAGAGAGGGAAAGAGATTAAGAGTTTAAGAGACTACGATGAGGATATTTTCTTTTTCTTCATTTTTATTGTCGCTTTTTCATTGGTATTTTATTTTTATTCATGCAACCTCCAGACGATTTTTTTTTTTCAGTTCAGGGGAGGCTTTTCAAAATTTAGTTCATTTACCTTCACTAGCGTCTGTTCACATCATATACATTTTTCACTTTAATTTGGGCCAGGTTTTTTTTTTAAAGCTATGTCAATTAGCCCAGTGACACAGTACAATGGTGCTGGCCAACATCCTTTCCATCGCACTTCTTCGTGACTGGCATCATATTCTAGGGTAAATCTTATTATAACTGCATTCTGCATCTATGCCATCACACTTCTTCGTGCTTAGTATCATTCTAGTGTTAATCGTTACAACTCATCATTTAAGGTGGAGAGATGGCAGTTTTAGGCCGTTAGAGGATAAAGAGTAAAAACTGCCACCTTTGCATTTTGAGTGCTGAGCTAAACAGTAGATTAAAGAGTAGAATATGGTGCTAGTCACGAAGAAGTGCGATGGAAAGGACGCTGGGCTGGAAAAGAGCTGCAAAAGGACGAAATTTCCGCCAAGTTAGAGTAGATGAATTATAGGCGGAATAAAACACTATTACAGCAGTACACCCTTTCCATAGCACTTCTTCGTGACTGGCATCGTATTCTAGTGTTTGTTTCTTCACCTCCGCGTTCAAGACGGAGAAGTGCGAGTTTTATGCCTAGTTAAAGTGAGAGATTATAGATATAGATTAGAGGTAAATTTCAGAGTATAAACAGAGATAGGATTAATAGAGATAAGATATAGATAGATAGATATAAATTTTAGAGTATAGATTGAGATTAGATAGATTATAGATAAACATGAATTTTAGATTATAGATAGAGATTACATAAATAGATATAGAGATAGATATAAATTCTAGATTATAGATAGTGGTTAGATAGAGATTATATATAGATACAGTATAGAGAGAGAGAAATTTTAGAGTATAGATAGAGATTAGATTTGACGTAGAATATAGATAGAATAGATATAAATTTTAGAGTGTAGATAGAGGTTAGGTAGGTAGGTAGAGATCAGATATAGTGTATAGATGGAGACAAATTTTATAGATAGAGATAGCTGTAAATTCAGATTATAGATGAAGATTAGATATAGATATAGACTATAGATGGAGATTAGATATAGAGTATAGATGGAGATTAGATATAGAGTATAGATGGAGATTAGATATAGAGTATAGATAGAGATTAGATATAGATATAGAGTATAGATAGAGATTAGATATAGAGTATAGATAGAAGATATATATAAATTTCCTTATCTTTTTCAGCATGAGAGTTATTTCCTGAATAAAGATCGTATGGAGATAGAAAAAAAGGGTTAGATTGAGCCTTCTTCCTGCTCCCCTCCTCATCTTTTCCCCTTCATCCTCTTTTCCTCCTCATCTCTTCATTGTCCCTCTCCCCCTCATCCTCCCCATTTCTCCCTCCTCCTCCATCTTTCTTCCTTCTCCCCCTCATCCCCTCCCTTCTCTCCCTTATCCTCCCCCCTTCTTCCTCTTATATTCTCTTTTCGCTTTTATTCGTTTTTCCTCCTCCATTCTCCCCTTTATCCCTTCTTCACCCTCACCCTTTCCGCTTCCCCCTCACCTCCTCCTTTTCCTTCATCCCCACATCCCCCCATCCACTTCCCGCTCAGGAGACAAAACAAATAACTCTCGATAAACAGGAAAAGCGGCAAGGAAAAGGCAGAAGAGAAGGGAGGGGGAAAAAAGGGGGAAATAAAAAATGTTCACACGGGGTAAAGTGACATGGCGGGACCCTTTTGTTGAAGGCTTTGTTTACATTCAGATTTCGCGCGAAAAATCTGTGTTCCGGGTTATTTGGTGTTGTGTGGACATCACTGAGCTCTATAGTATGGAGAAGCTTTCTCATGGGTAGCACCACGTACTATGTGTAACCGCCGCCAGGGGCCCTTGGCAGCGCTGATGTTGTTTACACCACCGGCGCCCACGTCTTTTGAAATCAGCCGATGAATTAGGAAAATATAGTGCCATGGCCCACTGTTTAGCTTATGTAAGCAACAGCGAAACAGAAACAGCAAGCTAAGAACAGTGATTCAAATGCATTACCATTGTGGAGGCGACGAGTGCAGGTGTTTCAATGTGGCGGCCAAGGCTACACGCTCGCTGCGGAGTTAGCCTCTCCATATTATAGAGCTAGTGCTGTGGATGCTGTGATCGTGATAACAACAACAACAATGATAATAATAATCTATCTATCTGTCTATTGCCAAACGCCATAATCCCGTAAGGGGTGGCCATTTGACTCTGAGTTATTTGTTTTACAGGGAGGGGCACTAACCCTCCACCAACCCACTTGTTGACACGTAGGAGCACGTATGGTTTGGTTATATGGTTACCACCCAGCGTTGTAAATGGTTTCTTGGCTTACAGGAAACCATTTGGCTTGTCACTCAGTGTAAAGTCACCTGTAAAGGAAAGAAAAGCAATAAGAAGTGACAGGAAGGATGGGAGAAATAGGAAGGGAGGAAGGCAGGCACAGAAAAAGAATGGTAAAGGCTAAGCAAGAAGTAGGCAGCACTACATCAAGTGAGTGGATGATGGTCGCCACCACCTACCACTAATAATAATAATAATAATAATAATAATAATTGTAATTAACTATAATAATAATGTTTGCTAATGGGAACAGCAGTAATAGGGATGATGATAATATTATAATAATAATGATGGTAATAATAATAATGATAATGTTTGATAATGGGAACAGCAATGATGGTGATGATTAATTGTAATAATAATGATAGTACAGTAATAGTAATAATAATAATAATACTGATAATGAGAACAGCAATAATGATGATAATGATGATGTTGATGATAATAATAATAATAATACATTATATTACATATCCTCGCTCCGTTATGGTACAGTATACCTTTGTTATTTGCTGCTCTGATTTTCCCATACATATTTCCCTTTCTTTTATAATTATACCACCTGAACCAATCAACAAAAGTGGCCAGTTACTCCTCCAGCTCCTCCATAATCTCATACTGTTTGGAACGAAGAACTAATTCCATCTGAATGGCTTACTTCTGATATTGTAACTATCTAGAAGAAAAGGGGCCACTCAAATTAAAATTTATTGCACAACCCGCCATTATAGGCCTTTTTCACAGTTGTCCCTGAACTTCCTGTTCCTAAAGTGCCCGTGGAAAGCTAACGTGTGCATATCCTTGTAATATGCATGAAACCAGGCACCATGTTAGGGTCTTTGGGATATTGTCTAGGGACATTGTCTGCCCCTCATCCTCCCGTTGTAGCGAGGCTACAGACTCACCCTGTAGCTGTTGTGCAATAAAGATGTTGATTGGTTGAATGATTTGGATTTCACAGGTCCTCTGAATGGCTTTCGGGAACTTAATAGACATTTGGGCATCTGCCAGTGTTCATGCGGTAGGGTTGGTAGTTCCGGGTACGGGTAGCCAAAACATGAAGTAAACTGTTAGAAGGAAAAGTCACCTCACTCAGCACCTATCGTATGTTGAGAATATTAAGAATTAGAATGTGATGAGTGTGACGAATGATTTAACTGGAAAATACACTTCACGCAACTCTTCCAAGTATATGCAGGAGTGAAGAAATTCGTCTGAGGGCAGCAAAAATAAAGAACGAGAAACGTCAAGGGTGTGAAGGGTACCTAACTTCATCCTCAACACGCGCCAACTTGAGACAGCGAAGTTGAATGTAGGAAATGCTTAAGATCTGGCACCCCTGGATTGAGAAATCTAGAGCTTTGCCAACACTGCATTATTTGCATAAGCCATAAGGAAGAAGGAGAAGATCCAGGGCCGCCTGGTGTCTTCGCTTAGCTAGGGAGGATTATTTACATAATTAGTATTTTTTTTTTACACGTGTTATCCATTACTTAAGATGACCTTACCAACCAGAATGATGCCCAGCAAAAATGGAGTGGGGTCATGCTCAGGTAAGTCTTACGCTTTGTAAATATAGGCCACATAAAGGCGTTGGGATGAGATGGCTGTCGGGACCGCTTACGTTGTCTCAGACCAACCGGTAGAACTGTTTACCACCTACTGCATATTATCACTCCAGATTTGCAGAGTATGGGCAAACTTAACCTTGGAGTGGGTAATTAGATTATTTACTAGGTTTTAAAGATAATACTGATCCCTAACCTAAACTTCCCTAGTTCAAACTTTTTACTTTTTCGTGGATAAACCCAGCGTTTAATTTTCTTTAGCTGTAGGATTAAATTTTGATAATTGCAGGGTTAGCTTGAAAAGTTTCAACCAGGTCTTTAGCCAGGTAGTCTATGCATACCTTAGTATAAAATAAGTACAATCTTACCTTATTTAACTGATAAATATGGGCGCATCTTAAGGATAAAGGGGGAAACGTAGCACACATGGTTAGGTAGATATTTATAGGGAAATTTATGCTAACAGTTAACCTGTCACGTCCCGACCGATTTCCAACGTACGATACCACAAAATACTGAGCATTTTTGGGGAAAAAATGTTATTGGTTCAAACCTTCGCTTTCGGTGAGAAACATCGAAAATTCATAGAGAAATCGCGATCCTGTGCTTAAAATTTAACTGTTGATACAGGTGTCATGCAGCCTTATGTTTTCCTTCATTTTCAGGGTACCTGACTAAAGAAAACGAACTGTGGAAGGGTTAACTCATTCAAGCCACTTTGTTACGTATTTGTTTATGTATTGGTACGAATTTATGTGTAGTAACAGACTATATTGGTTTTTAACACATTTATATAGGCAATAGCAGCATTGTTCAGTCACCAAACACATTCACATATGGCACCTTCCTTTATGACATTACCACCTCATCACTTCTGTTTGATTCTTGCTCTAGCTTCTTTATTTCTTTGTCCTCCACCACAGGAATCACTTTCACCGTGAATTTCGTCATTGGAGAGACCGTGGGGCAACATACCTTTACTGGCTAGTGTACTGCTAACAGGTGAATTGCCCAGTGTGGGGGGGAGGGGGCATTAGGTGAGGCCAGGCAGTATACCCACTTGACAGCAGGTAGAGGAAGGTCTCCCACATATGCCTACCAAAAATCACCCATGAAACTTGAAATTTGTGCAAATTATGACCCTTGCAATTGCGCGACGTACCCGTACGTCGATGGGTGTAGCTGTGACAAAACATCGCGACGTACCCATACATTGATGGGATTCCTCGGGTTAATAACCCTTCATGCAGATATCATACATGTATGGAAAACAATGAGGAAATATCAAAACTAGTATGTGAACATTTAAAATAAAAATCAGTCTTACCAAAAGTGGTTTTTGTTCTCAGCCATGTGGCAAAATGTTGCCATACTAGTGTGCATCCCATTCTTAACACTTCTTCATGATTAGCATCACTCTCCAGTGTTAATCTCTCTCAGCTTTCAAGTAGAGATGAAAATTTTATGCCAAATTAAAGTCAACAGGGTTTATTGTATCAGAAACACTTGGGAAGGTCAGGCGGTAAATTTTTGAAAATGCGCCCATTTTCCAAAGATTTTTAGTTTGTTTCTTATGAATCTGGTAACCATTTCTGTTAGAAATCATTCATTTTTGAGATCCCTACCCCCCATCAATAGTGGGGTACCTGGGGGAAACCGGGGTTTTAGAGAGGGGGAAACACACAGAAACGAGTGATTCACAGTAGTATTGTGAATCAGAATCAAATAAATCACCCTAAAAACCTTTGAGAAAACTTTAAGCTTCATTATTAAACCAACCTGACCTTACCTAACCTTACCTTCTGGTAACCAATCTCTGCCAATCCAAAATAGACCTATCCAGTCAAGACCTGAGTATTTACCTACCAATTTACTGTGAAGACAGTCCTCACAAAAATAAGAATTTTCCCATGAGTTGGACGCTTTGGGGATGTTGAGGGTATAACTCCATGCGATTGCATGAGGGCCATAGCTTTATTGTCTTTCATGTTAAATTGTGATATGGCATCAAAGTAATGCAGTTTGCAGCCCTCACACTTTGCCATGGCTGGAGACACACTGAAATTCGTACCCCGCAGGCCCAAGCATGGGAACAAAATTCAGTTTGAAATCCTACTGTGTGATTGGCTGACTGATATGAATCTGGTTGGCTTGTACTGGCTCATGTGCTCTGGTCCACCCATGCATGCGCTTTATCTACCCACACACACATCATACATTCAAGCGAACACACACAGCTCTTAACCTGCTGCAGTGGAAGGATCTCTTTCTGTCCCTGGGAATTAATTACACTGTAAATTTAATAACTCAGTAATGAGTGACTTCTGACAAAAGTGCCATAGAGGAGAAATGTTTAGAAAAGGAGATGCCACATGAAGGCCAAAACACGGTACAGATACTACATATCTCCAGAATTTTTAATTTCTGATTTTATTTCCCGTACAATGCATAATGCTCACAGACGGGTGTTTTTTCATAAATATATTATGTACAAATTTTTCTCATTCATTTAAGGTGTGTTTGGTGCCTAATAATGAGGTCACAAAATACTTTGGGATGTTGTTCGATTGTTTTTGTGGTGCTGCTTATATACGTCAAGGGTTAAAGATTTATCGGTTTTACACATGCGTACGAATATTACTTGATTTATACTTTAATTCAAATACTCTCAGTGGTCACCAGCAGAATTTAAAAAGTTGTTTCACCAGATAGTTGCTGCCTGCGGTACTAATGGCTTTCCATCCCACTTCCCTCTTGAGTCCTGCGCCTGTGTTCTAACACTTTTCTTCTTACTGGTTCTGTCTTGGCAGATGGGAACCTGGCCCAGCATCTGACATAACTAGCATCCTTCTTCCTTGTTGTCGTCTTACTTGAACCTGACTTGCAGTCAGCCACGGCACATATAAAGTATGTAATATTGAATGTGAATGTTTACGTCGGTTGACAAACGTTCATATGCCAGGCAACAGGCAGGTCTGGAACTGAGACGGTTTTCTCTATCTTTGTCTATCTATCTATCTGTTGCCAGCCGCCATAATCCCGTAAGGGGTGGCCATTTGACTCTGAGTTATTTGTTTTACAGGGAGGGGCACTAACCCTCCACCAACCCACTTGTTGACACGTAGGGAGCACGTATGGTTTGGTTATATGGTTACCACCCAGCGTTGTAAATGGTTTCTTGGTTTACAGGAAACCATTTGGCTTGTCACTCAATGTAAAGCCACCTGTAAAGGAAAGAAAAGCAATAAGAAGTGACAGGAAAGATGGGAGAAACAGGAAGAGAGGAGGGCAGGCTCAGAAAGAGAATGATAAAGGCTAAGGAAGAAGTAAGCAGCACAACATCAAGTGAGTGGATGATGGTCGCCACCACTTACCACTACCTTTGTACAGCAGATAAATCTGTTAATTTAACATGACAGGAATAGCCATGACTTCAAAATGATGTTAGTTCATATAAAGAAGAACATTAACATAGCTACTCAGTCACACTGTTCGTTATTTACCTCATACATAACAGATTCTAGCAGTGGTTATAATGGTTGGTATTGGTGAAATATAAGCAGTTTTACGCACATAATCTGTAAATAATAATACTTTAGACATATATTAACTATTATTTGCTTCTCAGGCAGTGAAACATTTCAGCATATATGAGTTGAGAGATAAATCATAGATTCTTTTGCCGAGTTTGTTCCTTTTCTGTCACCCGCAATCTTCTGTTCATAGGAACCCGAGTGTCGGTGAAAATCTTATTTTTTTCTGTTAACCCCTTCATTACCGAAATCGATAAGGTTTACGCTTGTAAACCTAGAAAAAGTTCTGGCGAGGAACCGAAAATTGTAAGGTTTATGGTGGTGAACCTGATAAGCATAGGGAGGTATAGGAGGGTAGGAGTGTTGGTTTTGGGGTTACTAGAGAGACTTGGGTTGTAAGAACTGGCAACTTGACTGACGTCATTCTCCTTGTCATGGCCATGCCATGGCCATATCAGAGTCCATGCCAGGCCATGATTGACATCATTTGGGTATTTTGGATATGATTTATTATTTCAAATGTTTTGGGCATATATATAGACCTATATGGTATGATATAAACAGAAAAAAATAGTTGCACTAGGCATATCAGCACGTGGTTACCATGACAACCACCCTCCTAGGCCCCACAACCAACCAGCAGCCAGTTCTCACCCGCAACCCCTCAGTATCCCCCAAGCTGCATGCTGTGACTGTGTGTTTTTTTTTTTGGCTGTTTTTGCGTGATCATGGCGTCATCTGATACTGATGACGAATTTGATACAAAGCTTGCTAGTGAGTTAGATGAGTCTGACGACAATGAAACTCAATCAGACATCAGTGAGTGAGTCAGACGATGATTATATACCAGAAAACGACAGTGACAGCGAGAGTACGAGTGATGAAAGCGAGATAGATAATTGCTCAAATCCCAGCCCTGTAGGCTCGCCATTGTTGCAGAGTCCCTGAGGACCTGCCTCCACCCTCTTGTCAGATCCGTTTGAAGATCAAAGGCCACCTCCACTACCTACACTTCACCTGGACTTTCCCAACTTACATCCTGCAGTGTATCAACGCCACGAGGAGCAACATATGAGTACTGTATATACCTTTTTATGTCTGTAAAGTCTATATTTATAGGAACAATGAAAGTTTAGTAAAGTATATTTATCCCTACACTTATACTACTATAGGAAATGTATTTCAAATCATGCACAGTGTACCTCGTGGTCAGCATGTACTTGAGAATATAAAAGTAATATAAAATGAAAAACAGTGCACTTGTGATAAACGATCACCCCCCACGCACACGCATGAACTTCCGGGAATTCGGTTTGACGGAGGGAGAGCGGGGCGGCTGGGGGTGGGAGGCGCGGTAATGAAGAGGTTAATACTTGTGCTGGTGACCACTGGGAGTATTTGAATAAAAGTGTAGATAATGAAATAACCGTACATATGTGTAAAAACTGATAAATCTTCATCCTTTGACATATATAACCAACACCACAAAATTGTGAACATCACCACAAAGTACCTTGTAACCTCATTATTAGGCACCAAACACACCTTAAATGAATGAGAAAAATTTGTAATTTTATTTTCATGAAAAAACATCTGTATGTAAAAATTATGCATTGTCCTGTAAATAAAATCAGAAATTAAAAATTCTGGCGGTATCTAGTAACCAATACTAACTGTGAATGCTCCTATTGCCTAAAGTATAAGATGAGAAAACCCATTTTGTTGTTATTTATTTGGGTGCATTTCCGAAATAATACCTGACAGGCTTGGTCATCATCAAAACAAGTTCTCCTATCAGGATGCTTGTGGAAATTTGTGCTCAGATAATCATGTGGAGGAAAGTCATCAGAGAAAAAAAAAATGAAATGGCATCTGGCAGTAGATCTACAGATCCTCTCTGTTAGAAGATGGTACTATCGAATGGGAAATGAGTATCATTATTTTTGCTGCAGGATGAATCTCACCTGGTGGGCTTTCCGAACCCTGAGCCTGCCCAAAGGGAGGGTCCACACACTGCTGATGCTCCAGCCCAAAGAAAATAGGAAATAAGTAAGAAAGAACAAAGCATAGATATAGGCTGGAAGGTACATCATATGCAGGTAAGAAGTATCTGCTTGCTGAAGAGTGAAGTGGGGGAACAGGGGCAGATAGAAAGAGGACAAGAAAGAAATATCATCATCACAATAGTTAATGGAATTAGAACATGGTGTTGCCAAGATGGGAAATTGGAGCTGCTTTAAAAGAAGCTAGGTCCTGAATAGAAACAATAGAGTTGGGCAGGGAATTCCAGAGTGATATGCATCTGATACTGAAGAATCTCTTATGCACGTCAAGATGACATCTGGAGTGGGCAGTCTTGAACTGGTGGCCCCGAGCAGTAGGGTAAAGAGGTCGGGCAAACAGATCATCTGGAGTCAATGAAGAGTTTCCATGAAATATTTGCCAGTATTTGAAGTGTCATGTCGAAGCAGTCTTCCCTGAACAGAGAACAAGTTCAAGGCCCTTAATCTACTCGCATAGTCGAGGTTTTCAAGACTTTGTCCAGCATCACTGGACTGATTCCAGCAGCCTAAGGTCACCTGTGTACCCCAGATTCCACAACAATGAGGAATACTCCAGCAGTGGACGGATGTGGGAGATACAGTATGGAAAAATTATTATGGATTTTTCTGAAAATGAGAATTTTTATGTTTGAATGTCACTGAAACTCATTTGCTGATCAAAGTGCACCTTTATTTTGCTATGTCTATATACACATATTGCCCTAGGACTTTGTTTGACCTCCCTTTGCTGAAAGAAGTTTCTGGACACGTCTTGACATTCCACAAATGTAGGAATGGCACAATTTTTTGATTTTTGCTGAATAGAACCAAACATGTATTAGTCGCTCTGTGAGTTGAGTTTTGTTTGTTATTGGTACTTTGTGTATTTCATCTTTCAGTTCATCCCATAAATTCTCAATTGGATTCATCTCAGGTGAATTTCCAGCCCATGGTAGCAACAGAACACCATTTTGCTTGCACCATGTCTTGACTTTCTTTGCTGTATGGCATGGGGCAGAGTCCTGTTGGAAAATCCATGGACTTTCTCCATACCATTCCCTTGTTTGAGACGAGGCGAGTTTCTAAGACCTTGATGTACAGTAAACCCTTCATAAGCCGAACTACATGGGGCTCTACCCTGGTCCGAATTACCGATTTTTCCGGCTTACCGAATTTTCACCCCCCAAAATTGCTAAATTACCGAATTTTCACCCCCCAAAATTGCTAAGACAATACCTATTACTTGTCCTTTCAACACTAAATTAAAGAAGCATATATAAATAAATTAGTTATGACAAAAAACAATATAGTGCATTTAATATACATTTAACCCCTTCAGTGCTGGGTGTATTTTCATTTTGTTCTTGCTGCCACCAGACAATTTTAGTCAGTGTAGGTTGGATCTGTGGAAGTGCACGGGGTTCGTACAGCCGTCGTTAGCCCCTTCAGCATGTGAGTCCAGTCCTGAGTGCCATAAAATCGGCTGGAGGAAGCGTAAATAAAGTAGAAATAGACGTCACAGTACTGAAGTGGTTAATTGGTAGAAAATCATTCACAAAGGCAGTACCGACTGTCGGTAATGTGTGTTGGAGATGGATTTTCACCCCCCCCCAAATTGCAATAACAATACTTATTACTTGTCTTCTTAGCACTAAAGTAAAGGAGCATATACAGTGTATAAATTAATAAAGAAAGACAAAAAAGAAAGAATTCAGTGCTCATAATTTGCCTTTCGTCAGAGGCAGAAGATCGTCGGCAGTTTGTTTTGTTTTGGAGACGGAGGTGGTGGAGGTGGTTTAACTCACACTTGAATGTAAATTCTAAAGAGTACCCAGTATTTATTTCACTCTATATTAGGAACTAAACTTAAATGTAATCACTATAATAGACTGCAGTGTAACACCTTTCGTTAGAAGCAGTAGATTCTTTGGCAGTTTGTTTTGTTTTGGAGACAGAGGTGGTGGAGGTGGTTGAGTTCATACTGTAATGTAAATTCTAAACTACCCAGTATTTATTTCACTCTATATTAAGAACTACACTTAAATGTAATCACTGTAATAGACTGCAATGTAACACCTTTCGTTAGAAGCAGTAGATTCTTCGAAGTTCGGCAGTTTGTTTTGTTTTGGGGACGGAGTTGGTGGAGGTGGGTTAGTTCATACTTTAACGTAAATTCTAAACAATACCCAGTATTTATTTCACTCTATATTAAGAACTAAACTTAAATGTATCACTGTAATAGACTGCAATGTAACACTTAAAGTAATAATAGTACTGAACTTTAATCATAATCACTACGCTGTCACACGCGCACATTTTTTTTTTTTTTAGCTTCATTCCTTTACGACTAGAGGTGCCAGTATCACTTCTTTTAAGCTATGAACCTTCCATGGCAAGGCAGAAGGCAAAAGGAGAGCACTGTTCAGCACTAAATGACAGTAAGAATGGCGCAACTACGGTCTCCAAAAGCAAGCAGCAGACTGGCGCCACGAGTCCGCTTGGCGCCATTTCTCCCCCTACTTTCACATTTCTGCCTACTTTCATACGTGGTCTCGGCCTGAGTTCGGCTAACTGAAGATTCCGGCTTCTAAAAGTTCGGCTTATCAAGGGTTTACTGTACTTATCTTGGTTCATGGTGCCATCAACAATGTGCAAACGACTCGTACCATGCACTGATTTTCTGTGGAAATTTCACGGTTTTCTTTGGACAATCTGCCATGAATTCTCTCCAACTCTTCTTCGGACAGTCTGGTATCCGATCATCAAGCACTTGGATGGTGGACTCATCGGAAAACACCACATAAAGCAAATTGAAACAGGAAGCCATTACAAGTAATACAAGGAGAGTCAATAAACTTGATGATGTCGTGTGGTTTCAACAGAAATTTGAGATGAGGCATTATTTTTTGTGTAGATATCATTCCATAATAGTAAAAATTCATATGATTTTATTTTAATAGCTCAAATTTACACTTTAGAATAGTAAGTCAGACTTGTTACCATTTTCCAGTCATCTGAGCATGTTGCTTGGGCCATTCATAATGGGACTGCATCATGTTCTTCGTAAGTCGCGGTTTCTTCCTAGGACTATATGCTCGCAACCTACTTTCCAGAAGCCTGTTATTCACTGTTCTGGGGTGCAGATTCACTTCCTCTTCAGCCATCAAGCTTGCGTATTTCTGCATGATAATCCTTTGTTCTTAGAAGCCATATTTACTATCTTCCTATCCACTCTGGGTGTCGTTTTCCTCTTTCTGCCACACTTTCCAGTTCTTTTTGAGTTCAGATTTAAGCCATTTTTTACTTTTTCTTGATAAAGCTACAGTTTGTGGTGAAATATTCAGTTTCTTTGCAATTTCTCTCGGTTTCATACATGTTTCTTGCAACAGAACCTTGATTTGTCCAACTTTTCTAGGACTCAGATCTTTATTCTTTCCCATTTTCAAAAAAAAAAATTATAACCTAAAAAACATGTCCCTGAAATTAAAAAATACAGTAGGAATTTGGAAATGTCATAGGAAAAAATCCATATGCTTATAAAGATTGTTAGCTATCACAGAATAGTGGCACACATCCTCACTACACAAAGTCCTCAACAGCACTATGGGTTCCAAGCCGAGACAAGTTCAATCTTGTCCACCCTGCTATATCAGTGTTGCCACAAAGAGGTATATTTTTTCATCAGAACCAGCAGAAGTATGTGTATATACAGATTTAGCAAAATACAGATGCACTTTGATCTGTAAATGACTTTCAGCAACCTTCAAACTTAAAAAAGCTTCTTTTCGGAAAAATCCATAATAATATTTCCAGTACTGTATATAGGGGGATCATGAATTAGGCATTGTGATTTACTGTGGACTTCAAAATACTGTTCGACAGAGCCCCAGCTTTATGAACCAGGTTTGAAATATGTTGGTGAAATTTAAGTGATGAATCAGTCAGTACTCTCAGGTCAGATACAGAGTTCCTCTGAGGGATAGGTAGATCATTCAGGTAGTACATACCAGAGAGACCACTTTCTTCCCATGGGATATTTTTACGGGTAAATCTCAGGTGTACACATTTGTTAGTATTCATGGGTAAATCCCAAGATTTTGAAACCCTAGTGAGAGTGTTAATGTCTGGCAGGTAGTCACATTATTGACAATATTCTGGTTTGTATCTAGCTTGATGTTTACATACAGTTTGAGATCATCTGCATACATTTTCTTGGGTGAGTTCACATCATTGTTAAGAAAATTGACATACAACAGAAACAAGAGGGGTCTAAGGACTGAGCCCTGTGGGACACTGCTTAGTACCCTCCTGGGATGCTACGATGATGATTGACAACAACTCTCATTTTGCAGTCTAGTAAGAAATCCCTAATCCAGTCCAATAAATGTCCCCTGATACCCAGGTTTTGCAGTTTGACAATTAAGATTTTATGGCATTTGTCAAACCTCATAGAAAAGTCAAAGTAGATTATGTCCACATTGTTCCCAGTATCTAACCAGTTGGTAACTTTATTATAGGCATTGATAGTTGATGCTTTGCTGATCGTCCAGGTCTAAAGCCGAACTGATCCTTGGTCAGAAGGACGTTAGATTCAGTGTACTCATAAATGAATTTGATGATGATACATTCCATAGTTTTGACACAAACCAATGTAAGAGAAAGAGGCTCGTACATAAGAGGGTTGTATCTAGAACCCTTTTTGAAAATAGGTATAACATCAGATTTTTTCCAAATTTGTGGCAGAGTTCCTTGGGTATAAGATTCCCGGAAGATCAGCAGCAGGGGATATGCCAGCATTGGGCTACAGTACTTAAGAAGGTAAGGGTGGATACCATCAGGACCCATGGAGGAGGAGGCTTCCAATTTGCTCAAGGCATTTGTAACGTCATTAAGGCTGATGTCAAGATCAGGAATGTGGCCACTGAAGGCTTGATGGGGAGCTGGGAACGGAGGAGAAGTTAAGGTATAAACTGAGGCAAAGGAGGTAGCAAATATTTCAGACATGGTCTCAGCATCATGAACAATCTGCCCAGAGGATATCTTCATAGGTCCAATGCTAGGATTACAGACCTTCTTCCTCCAAATGTAAGAAATGGAAAACCTTGGAGTTGGTTGACAGAAGTTCTACTAGGGAGGTTTCATATCTCAACTGACTAGTTATAGCGAAGTTCCTGTACTGGTGGTTAATGTCCAAAAACTGGCGGAGATCTTCGTGAGCCTCCTGGGCATTTCTTCCAAGGGTCCACCGTAGTATTTTATAATTGTTCCGGAGTCTTTTTCTGGTGTTAGTGAGTGAATTGGGAGGGTGAACAGGCCAGGGAGGGTGAGAAAAATTGTTCAAGCATCTGGAGGGGATGAATCTGTCAATCAGTGGGAGAGGAATGGCACAAAAGCAGGCAAACATCTGGTCAGGGTCTAAATAAGCAAATCCAAAATCCCAGTCAACATACTCAAGGGAGTCATTAATCTCAGCATAATTACCTCTATGCCATATAGGATGGTACTGGGTATAACTCATGGGAGATTTGGTTCAGAAAGATATAATTTGTAATAACTGGACTATGACCACAATGATGGAATGGGGAAAGTACACAGGTTTCACCATTACGGTCAGTTTCTGAAGTCAGCATTAGATCTAGTACATTACCAAATGGGTAGAAAGTTGGCTCCGTGACTAACTGTGTCAGGGCCAGAGAAATGAAACAGGCTAGGAACTGAGAATGAGCTTGAGGTTCCATTACATATCAGTTCATGGTTCCACCTGATTGAGGGAAGGTTGAAATCTCCCATGAGGACTACTTCTATGTCTGCACAAAAATTATAAATAAAATTTAGTAAGTTCTCATTTTCAGTTGACTAAGAGGGGGGACAGTAGAGCGTTATAATGTAGATATCAAAAACTGGTAGAAATACAACTAGGGTATTTGGAACTCTGGCATCTATGGTGATGTGTTTAACAGAACATTTAACATACAGACAGACACCATGCTTTGGAATGTCACCATCAGTGTCCCTTCTGAGAATTGCGTAGCCTAGAATAGAAATACAGTAATCTCTCTACTTTCTGGACGACCACAATCCGGTTACCTCACTGTTCGGACATTGTGGGCTGATGGTCGAAACCCCAAAATGCCCAAAAATTGCAAAAAAAAGAAAAAAAAAAGATTTTTTCCGACCGCATCAGTTTGAATTTCCCGCGCATGCCGACCAGCTCCCTTCCCGCGCCCCCCCCTCCTGCTAGTTGTCTCTCAACTCCCATGAAGAGTGAACGGTTGTCAGATCGTTTGCGGTATTTTCGTTCTTGTTTAAACAGTCATAATTCACAGTGCCAAGGATTAACTGTAGTTAAACACTGGATTACTGGACATGCTTCAAGAGTATTTATGACCACTGTAAAAACCTTAGAGGTGGGGGTAATATTCATTAACAACCATCATGGGCATGTAAGTACACTGTCAACTGCTAAATGTTTTCCATAATCACTTCTAAATCCTCATTCTCTGGTTACATTTTATTTACTTCGTGCTTTGTGTCCCATATTTGAGTGCACAGGCTGTGAAAAGGTGATTTTCTCAGTAATAATCATGTCTCTTCCTTACGTTCATTATGTAGTCAACTGGCGAACACCTATGCCTTACTCACCTCAAAATCATAATTTTTTGGTTAAAATTCAATTAATTCATGCTTTGTGCCCATTATTTATGTGAATGGGGTCTTGAATAAGTGCTATGCATGTCTGGTAGGGAGGTAGGTAGGTGGTTTTCTGATTTAGGTTAAGTTAGGTTAGGGTCAAGAACCAGTGCTGTTGGTGAACATAATTTGCCCTACTCGCCTTCAAATCATAGTTTTTCTGGTTACATTTTATTTACTTCATGCTTTGTGTCCCATATTTGAGTGCATAGGCTGTGAAAGAGGTGATTTTCTCAGTAATAATCATGTCTTCCTTATGTTCATTATGTAGTCAACTGGAAAACACCTATGCCTTACTTTTTTTTTTTAATGCAAGGAAGAAGGAACCAAAGGCCACAGGCCTGCATACCGTTCCTTCCAAGAAAAAGCAAAAACAATACAAAAGAGGGCCAAATTCAAGATCCTTTCATTTCAAGATGCCTGGACACACTGCGTTTGAAAGACTGGAGATCATAGGAAGTAGGAAATACAGACAGAGGAAGACAGTTTCAGAGTTGACCAGTTGCATAAATGAAGGACTGGGAGTAACGGTTAACTCTTGCATTAGAGAGTTGGACAGAAAAGGGATGAGAGTTTGTTGCTAGACTATGGGTACTACGTGCCCGTCGCAGAGGTGGAGGGATGCAAGCAGATTGTTCAGAGGAACAGTGACTGTCAACTCCTATTCCAAAATTTCCTGATGTTCCTGCTATTGTCTTGACTTTTGATCTTGTATCAATATAGAGAGACATGACAGCTGCAATGAGTCTCTCAGGCACATTCTGTCTTCTCCAGGCCCACTCTAAAACTCTCCTTGGTACTGTATCAAAAGCTTTTTCCAAGTCCACAAACACATGGTACAAGCATTTCCTCCTCTGTTGAAACTTTTCCTGCAACTGTCTCATGATGAATATTGCATCTATTGTGGATTTACCTGCGCAAAATCCAAACTGTCGGTTATCTGTCTTCACTATCTGCGTCAGCCTTCCTTCCAGCACCTTTTCGAATATCTTCATTCCATGCTCCAACAGTCTGACTCCTCAGTACTTTCCACACAGAAGGGCATCTCCTTTGCCTTTATAAATTGGCTTTGTCTAGCTATCTCTCCAGTCCTCAGGTGGCTGTCCTCCTACTAAGATGTTATTAAAAATCCTTGTCAATTCTTTTACACCAGTACTTCCAGCCTTTCTTATCAGATCAGTTGTTATACCTGTTGGGCCTGGAGCTTTCCCAGACTTCATTTCTTTAAGACTATCTCCACTTCAGCTTCTGTTATCATTGCAACTGGCCCTTCAACTTTTCCCATCTCTTCTATCTCATAATTATTTTCTTCATTTAAAGTGACATAAGTGCAGAACTTTATGTAATTAAGTGACTGTTGCACTCTCCACCTATGCAACCTCCTATCCTAGCCTACCCTATGACATGCACCAAATTGTTTTTATTGTTTATTTTTATTGCTTTATAAATGCTTCTTTAGTTTAGTGTTAATAAACATGTAATCACATAATTTGCAACTATAGGGGGGTAATGTTTCTCTTTTTCTCTCTCTCGGCAGTTAGTTCCGGTTAGTCAGAAATCGAAGTACCCTAGAGCCCCATATAGTTTGACTATGAAGGACTTACTGTACCACAATTAATATTATACCATAATAAAATCACTGCCATTTTCATTTCCCCATACTGGTTTTAAAACTAAATGACCACATAAACAAGCATTAGTGTGGAGAAAAATATGTAACAATCCAGCCCAAGAATGTATAGTAGTGTGTGTCAGTATTATGAGATGATTGTGTTGATGGAAACATAATGATGTATGACATAAAACCAGACAACATTCAGAAGTTCTGTAAGTTACCAACAGAAATTCATTAATAACAGTCTTTGCATGAACAGTCTTTGCATGTGTTCTCAAAGACAGTCATGGTGTTGGAAACTCAACAGTATATGACTTTTCTGAGCAGTGTGATAAGATGGCAAGTGAAAATGCAGTAAATATCCCTTTACCATGCAGTAGCACTTGTCAGATTTCATTAGCTGATTTTTACTCATATTTAACCCGTCCAGCCCCGACCCAATTCACCCTCAGAACCCGACTTTTTTTTTTTTTTTTTTAACCCACTTTTGGTGAGAAACATTGAGAATTCATAGAGAAATTGCCCTCCTGAGCTTATAAATGTTGGTACAGTTGTCAGTCAGCCGTACGTTTTCCTTCTTTCCCAGGGTACCTGGCTAAAGAAAACGAACTGTGGAAGGGTTAACTAATTCAGGCCACTTTAAATTACGTATTTATTTATTTATTTGGTACGAATTTATGTGTAGTACAAGTCTATATTGGTTTTCACACAATAATATAGGCGATAAAAGCATTGTTCACTCACCCAAAACCCCAGTATATGGCACCTTCCTTTATGACATTACCACCTCATCACTTCTGTTTGTTTCTCCCTCTAGCTTCTTTGTTTCTTTGTCCTCCACCTCAGGAATCGCTTTCACCGTGAATTTCGTCATTGGAGAGATCGTGGGGCAACATATCTTTACTGGCCAGGTTACTGCTAATAGGTGAATTGCCGAGTGAGGGGGGGTCAGGTGGGGCCAGGCAGTATCCCTGCTTGACAGCAGGTAGAGGAAGGTCTCCCACATATTCCTACCAAAAATCACTTGCGAATGTTGAAAAATGTACACGTGATGGGCCTTGCAACTGAGTGACGTACGATGCACATCAGTGGGTCTGTTTGCGGAAAAAAGTAGTGACGTGCATCGTACGTCGGTGGGACTCGGCGGGTTAACAAAATCAGATTCATTGGTAGGGGGCAGTCTCCAAAAATATTTCTTATCCATGATTTGTCACTGTTAAAGCACAGTGCAGGTGACATTCAAGTAAATTATGATGTAATCACTGTAAATATTAACCTCAGACACTTTTTTTTTTTCCCCACACATGCGTGTGTGTTATACTCATACAAGATTACAGTGATGCACACTTAGATAAGTTTGCATTATTATATCATCAATTAATGATAAACTAAGCATAGAGTTATTGCACCACACCGAACATATTGATGATAAAAAATAATCAGCTGATCTGCTGGTAAGAGGAAGGTGGCAGTTGCATGTGTTAGGAGTGTAATGCTGTATGGTAGTGAGACCTTGGCAGTAAAGGAAGAGGATATTCACAGGCTCAAGTGTACAGAAATGACAATGGTTAGGTGGGTGTGCAGTGCAGCCTTGAATGCAAGGCCTGGGAGTGCTAGGTTTACAGTGAAAGAGTTAAGAGGTAGCTAGGATGGGACTGGAGTGTATTGGTGTTGTGATGAGGAGAGGTAGATTGAGATGGTTTGGGCATGAGGAGAGGGTGGGGGGATGACAATTGGGTAGAGAAACTGAGAAGAGTTAATGTTAGGGATAGGGTTGTGAGAGGTAGACCGAAAAAGACTGGGACGAGGTCATTGAGTGTTTCTTCAGGGATAAGGGACAATAGGGAGGCTGCCAGAGATTGAGCAGCATGGAGAGCTACCATTAGGTGACCAAGGCCGACGCATGCAAGCGTGTTGGAGCCTTTATAAATGAACAAAACGATATTCGTGTGTTTCCACTGTTAAGTAAATAATGAAGGTAAAATTAATTTTCCTAACAATTCATTGGTGGATGATAAATATAAATACAGCTGCTCAAGTGCTTAAGAACTGGGTTAGCATACAGACCATGAGGAAAGAAGTAAGATAAATACTTTGTGGTTAATAGCGGGTACAGTATTGTACTGTTACTTGTTATTATCTGTATCAGTTATAAAATTATATAATGTACACTGTGCGGTCTAATGTCTTATGATTTGGGGGGCAGTACAGAGTGATAGACAACCATATGATTGATCACTACTGCAGGGTCCCTTTGGGGGCATAACCAATGTTCACTGAAGTTCAGTATTCGCAGGAATCTCTCCGATGTAGACCCCACAAAAAGGGAGGGAGTACTGTATAGTGCCAATCCTTCTTTTGCTTTTGTATAGAAATGAGACATATCTACGAGAACAGCAGAAAAATATGTGTCGATAATTAGGTCTGTTATGTAGTGCCAGGATTCCAAGGGCATAAGTCTTGACCTGGGTATGCTGTAATAGTTGGCCCACAATCATACTTTTTATTTTCTTGTTTTCTGTATCCTACCTTACCCTGTATTTGGTGGGAAAAATAGGTCATGATGACAATATAGCATTTTTGTATTGTTGAAGTAAGTGAAAATTTTTTGTTGCAGCATGTTTTTATGTATTTAATATTCGGGTGTCTGGTGGTCAGATGATGTGTTCCAATCATATATGACCCATAAAGGTAGATTGGATGGGTGGTTGTCGTTTATTGCTCAAGTAGTATTGCCAAGAGGTAAGCAACTGGTCTCTCTCACCATAAATGTCTCCCTTGAATTGCCTAGTCCTGGACACCAGTGTTCATGATAGTATAGCCCTGTACCAGATTTGATATTTTAATGCTTGTGTATTTTTGGATCTTAAGTCACTCATCCTTAAGTTGGGATAAAAGGTCAAGGATGATGTAGTAATTTTATATTTTTTCCTTAGGAACTGTACTGTATGCTTCAAATGACAGGATCGAGACCCATGAGCCACCATTGAGTGACCAAGGATGGCACTTATAGGAGTGTTGGATTTTTTATACAACAAACAGATTTGGAAGATGGGTCTGCCTTATGCTGTATTGTTGAGTGGTGACCACATGACTTCGTCATGAATTATTTAAACAGGTAAGAAAATTATTTCATTTACTGTTGCCTTTATAATTCAATCAGAAGTGTGGAATACCTGTATGGTAATATATTCTCTAACATGCTTGTTCTCTTTTTATTGTCTTCCTGAATATGTAATACAGTGCACCCCCACACAATGCGAATTCACACGATGCAAATCACCTACAATGCGAGGTCATCCCAGAAAATGCTTATTTTTATCGAATGCAAAATCTGCGAATCGAACTTCCCAACATGCCAATCGGCTGTATTATTCCAGGGCAAAAATGGACTTCCCGCCATTTCTACAAGTGTTGGGCTGTACAATGCGAGTCATCGCATGAAGGCAGGTGGCTGGCAGTGAGCCAGATTCAAAATGGCGGGCGGCTGGTTAGCCGTTCCTGGGTAAACAAACACTTCCCCTCTGATCTTAGCGAATGGGAAGTGGTTGATGATGACACAGAAATGCTTGTTCTTTTCTGCCGCTAGGTCCGTCAGTTCGCACCAAATGCCAATATCCTTTTTCCAGCTCTCATATGTGGAATAATTTTCCAGTTTTGGAGGCCACTTGGTCGAACATGACGCCATTCTCGAACTACGCTCTGCTACCAGTGTTGGAACTAGACAACTACGCTCACCGGCTTCACGACGTGAACTGGCAAGGCTCCCAGTAGCAAACCACAGGAACCCTCCGATGACGTCATCACTCGTGACTTAGATGTGTGCGTGCACGCACACACTAACACCCTCCATATTGCCGCGAGAACGAAGACCAAGCCCTGGGTAGGCTGTCCACCATATACCATTTTTCCCATAAGTTCTTTGGTTGACACAATGTGAAATCATAGAATGCAAGGGTTTCTGCTGCCCATAAACTTGCATTGTGTGAGGGTACATTGTACTGTACATTGAGGCTGAGTTTAAAGGATAAACTCCTTTATATTAATGATGTCCTTTCTGTTGTTCTTATTGCCTCCTCCTTGGTGCAGATGCAGTGGGGACCTGAAGTTCAAATTGTTCCTGGTTTACTGTTGGGAGAACCCCTGAGCGCTGACAGGGTTTGTGAAGGAGAACCTTGGGATTGTTTGGAAGAGGAACCCCAGGGCCTGTCTGACTGCACTGTGCCACTTGTACATGGCAGGATATCTGTCCCCTAACCTGCGTGACTATGACAGCTGGAGCAACCTTGCCAGCTGTTTCCTCCCACTGGTTGACAACATCCTGAAACACCCTGAGGGCTTGGGGGTCTGGATGGATAATATAAGAAATGGTGTACCTGCCTTCCAACATAGCATTGTTGCTCCATCCAGCCCATGGATCACGGCATCATTGCAACATTGAGGGCCTACTACCTCTGCTGCATCATGGAGCAGATGGCGAGGGTGAGTAATTCTGGGAGAAGCAACGCGGTGCGGCAGTTCTGGAGAAATTACAACATGAAGCTCATCATTGATAACATGACAGTTGTGTGGAAGGAGTCACAGGCGAGCACATTGAATCCCACCCAGTGCAAAGTATGGCCAGAGTGTGTGCACTCCTTCACGGGATTCCCGACAGTGAAAAACATCCACCAAGATATGCACATTGAATCCCACCCAGTGCAAAGTATGGCCAGAGTGTGTGCACTCCTTCACGGGGTTCCCGACAGTGAAAAACATCCACCAAGATATCTTTGACCTCTCTCACATGAGGCAGGAATTAAGAGGGCCAATGAGGAAGATGTGCAAGAGGTCCTGGACAGCCACACTGAGCAGTGTTCCACAGAGAAGCTCATTAAACTATGGGGTGAGTGGTAGAGGCACAGGAAGGTGGTGAGGACAGTGGTGAGTTCAGGCACCTTCGTCTTCTCAATATAAATACCTTGAATGAGTTCCTTGCACTATTGGACAAAGACCTTAACCCGGCAAGGAGTTATGCATCAACGCATGGTGTTGAACAACACAAGAAGGTGTACGGGGAGCTCCTGGCAGCTATTAAAAAGGCCACACTGCCACACTCTCCCTCACCCTCACCTCTACATTCTCCGTCGGCCTCACCACATTGATCTCCCTCAGCTTCAGCACATCACACAATTACTCTCCACAAATACACCACATCATTAACATACCCAACATTGCCTTGGGTGGTGATTTCAGTGCCAAGGCATTGGCCTGGTATGTCAACAACCCTGACACAGACAGAGGGCTGGTACTACAAACCCAAACAGATCATCTTTTCATACTTAATAATGACCATCAACATACCCATATCCCACACCAAGCCCTCTTCCTTCTATCATCCCAAGACATTACGTTCTGCCCCCCAAACCTAGCCCCCACACCATCCTCGAGAGTGGTCAGAACAAGGGTTCTGACCACCTCCCGATCATCATCACTACCAAAACCAGAATCACCCCAGCTGGCCACAGACAAACATACACTACAGTCGACCCTCGAATCAACGGACTAATAGGGAGGGGACGAGTGTCTGTTGCTTGAAAATGAAGGGAAAAATTGGCTTGATAGATGAGTTTGGGAGAGTGTATAAGAAACAGAATCTAAAGGTGAATGTAAGTGTAAATTGATGGTCTTCGAGAGAAATGAAGTCAGTGAATGTACAGTGATGTTGGATGGGGAGGATATGGAGAATGTGAGTGCATTTAAGTACTTGGGTAGTGTGATGAGTAAGGATGGAAGTCTGGAGGGTGAAGTGCTTGAAAGGGTGCAGGAGGGAAGAAAGGTTGCTGGTTCCTTGAAAGCAGTGAAAAGAAACAGGGAAGTGAGCATGGAAGTGAAAAAGCTGCTACATGACAGTATTGTGATACCAACTCTGACATAAGGAAGTAAAGCTTGGACCCTGTTTGAGGGACAGAAGTCAAGAGTGAGAGCAGTGGAAATGAGTTTTTTGAGAGGAGCATGTGGAGTCACATGGAGAGACAGACTAATGAGGAAGTGAAGGAGCATTGTGGTGTGGATGTGGATGTGATAGGAAGCATTAGGAGAAACACATTAAGGTGGTTTGGGCATGTGGAGAGGATGGAGATTGAGAGACTGATGAGGAGAATGTATGTGAGAGAGGTGGAGGGGGGGAGAGGGAGGGGGAGGCCGAGGATGAGATGGAGGGATGGAGTGGAGAGGTATATGAGAGAGGGGGGTGTGAGCTGGGAGCAGGGCAGTGAAATGGCGGGGGACAGCACGACATGGAGTGGAGAGGTATATGAAAAAGAGAGGTGTGAGCTGGGAGCAGGGCAGTGAAATGGCGGGGGACAGACCGGCATGGAGGTGATTTGTTTGTGGCCACCCCTTACGGGATTGAGGCGTCTGGCAATAGATAGATAGAAGTCGAAAATAGCAAAAGAAATATGATGGTATCAAATATGAGGTGCAGCGATGCTATCGCGGACTAGTTTACCTCACAATACCCTGTTTTCTATGGACCCATTATATTATGGCTTCCTTCTTGGTGTACTGTTAAGTATACTACAGTACTGGGTTACAGTAATATTTTATGTTCAACTACAGTATCATTTATTTTTGTACCTGTAAAGAAATATACTGTATGTAGTTAGAAATGAAAAAAGATATACACTCAGGATCACTAATTTCTGCCCAGGGGTGCCCCCTTCCTACCCCTGTATACCCAGGGAAGAGGAGGGGGGGGGACAAAATGAGCTCCACCCGCCTCTTCCCAAGTTCCCAACGCTCCCCCATACCCCTACCATT
>JAGKTI010012101.1:0-25200 GCA_018397915.1 Birgus latro | reverse complement strand
GCCCAAGTACTTAAATTTACTCACATTCTCCATATCCTTCCCATCCAATCTCACTGTACATTCACTGGCTTCACTTCTCTCGAGGACCATCACTTTACTCTTCCCTACATTCACCTTTAGATTCCATTTCTTACACACACTCCCAAACTCATCTACCAAGCCTTGCAGCTCCCCTTCATCTTCACTCAACAACACAGTATCATCTGCAAACAACAGTACAGGGAGTTTCCAAACACTGCCCTCTCTCACTAGGGCCGCTCCAACATCCACTGCCCGAACTTGTATCTCTTTTATAACCCCATCCATATATAGATTGAACAACCATGGAGACATGACACATCCCTGTTTCAATCCAGCCTTCAAATGGAAAGATTCACTCAGTTTGCCATCCATACGCACTGCAACCTTAGCACCCTCATACATACTCTTCACTGCCTTCAACAACTTCCCATCCACTCCATATATTCTTAATACCTTCCACAACCCTTGTCTATCCACCCTGTCATATGCTTTCTCCAGATCCATAAAGGCTGCATACAACTTTTTACCTTTCTCTTGAAACTTTTCCACTAAGGATCTAAGAATGAATATCTGGTCTACACAACCTCTTCCCTTCCTAAAACCTCCTTGTTCTTCTCCAACTAATTCCTCAGTAGTTTCCCTAACTCTGTCAATAAGTATCCTACCATATACTTTTCCTATTACACTGAGAAGGCAAATGCCCCTATGATTACCACACACTGCTTTTTCCCCTTTTCCTTTGTACAGAGAAATAATTACACCTGACTTCCAATCCTCTGGGACTCTACCCTCCTCCCAAGCCAATCTGCACACCTTCCACATCCATTCTATTACTATCTCTCCCCCATGCTTCAGCATTTCACCACACACTTCATCAATTCCTGGGGCTTTCCCCATTTTAACTTTCTTCATTGCTTCCACAACTTCCATCCTGGTGATTTCTTCCTCTCTTCTCACAACCCTCCATCTCCCTGCCATTCCCCAGCCACTTATACTTGCATTACTTTCATTCTCTATGTTCAATAGTTCATTAAAGTGTTCTCTCCATCTGTTTACTTTTTGTCCCTTCTCCACTAGTAATCTACCATTTTTATCTTTCACACCCCCACTGACTTCGTTGGCACCCTGTCTAGCTCTCTTTACCTCCTTCCAGAACATTTTCTTACATTCCCTCCACTTTACACTCAAATTCCTTCCAAATTCCTCATCCATTCTCTTCTTACTCTCTCTTACTAATCTTTTCACCTCTCTCCTCCTCACTACATAAAACTCTATCGTCCGTCTCTTAGCTTCTTCGTCGCCCCTGTTCCTCATCCACTCATTATATGCTTTCTTCTTTTGTGCCACAGCCTCTTTCACCTCTTTAGTCCACCATGCTGTTCCCTGAACCCCCTTTCGTCTTCTCTTCACCCCACACACCGCCTCACATGCTGCACAAATTTCTTCTGTGAATACCTTGCACAGACCTTCCACGTCCCCCATCTGCTCCAGTCTATATTTACCCAATCACTCCTCCACTTCCCTTTTATATTCAGCCTTTATTCCATCCTCTTGTAACTTTTCTACCCTCCTTGTAACAAATACTTCCTCCTGTCCTTCCCCTCTTCTCTTCCTCCATCTTGTTTGGACTCTGATTCTGGCCACCACCAAGTGGTGGTAAGAAAGTCCACTCCCCCAACCTCTATATACTCTTGCATCCATTACACATCTTCTCATCCTTTGGACTTCTATTTCATAAAATTCACAGAATTTTCTACCGGTATATACAGTAAAAGTCCTCTAATCCAGCCACCATTAATCCAAAACTCCATACTCCGAATTTGTCAAGGCAACATTTTTAGAATTTTTCTGGGCTTTATCTAAGGATTTTTCTGGCTTGGACTTGGTCTTGGACTTGGATGTACCAGCCTTCAAGTATTCATCTACACTTCTTTTCATTTCCAGTGAGTTAAACAATAACCCATTTCATTTTCAGTGTTTACTTAATGATCATGTACATCAACGATCGCTAATTTCTGCTCAGGCATATCCCCTTCGTACCCCTATATATCCAGGAAAGATGGCGGGGGGGGATATGAGCTTCACCCTCCTCTTCCACAGCTCCCAACCCTCCCCATACCCCTACCCCTCCCAACCCCCCACTCGTCATTCTTAATTGGCAGTTACATCTCAAGCTAATATCATACTTTACATTCATAGTCACATTACTAATACATAAACAAAACACTAGGATATGTTAAAAGTATATAATATAACCATGAACACACTGCAGCAAGAAGTTAATGCATTATAACGTTAACAGTAAAACAAAAACATAACAACGGCCATCCCAGGCCTCATGTGTCATGTGCATTCCTGAAGTTGTAATTTAATACTACATGTTACATTATACTGTCAGTATAACTTTCTTGCCTAGTAAATATAAGATCTAGTACTGATGGATCATCAAGTCCTTTTTTTCTGGTCTTTTCCTTTACATATTGTTTTAGGAAAAACTCTTGCACAAGATCCAGGAGCTTTTGATCCTAGCAGCTTTCATGTCTTCTTAATCTAGAGTATCCAAATTTATATTTATATTGATATCTCTGGTTAATATAATTCTTTTAGATTCCTTATCCATTCTATGTAGTAATTAATGCTTTCAGACCCTGAATTGTACTTTCTTCCAGGTCTTCATATTTGCCTCTTTCCAAGTGTTTGCTTTGGGTGGCATGTATAAATCTGCCATAATTACTTTCCCTTCAGATGTGTTAATCTCTACTGCAATCAGTTCTACTTGTGAGGTTAATCTAGTTCTATTTCTCTGATTTGTAGATTTTTCATTCTTGATATTATAATTCCTCCTTTTCTCAAATTTCTGTCTCTTCTTCATATATTGCATTCCTCAGAGTTTAGGGTATCGTTTGATATCTTTGGGGTTGATTTTGTTACAGTTAGGCAGATAATATGTGGTTTCTTTTAACTGGTGAAGTCTTTCATATCTGATAATTTAGACACCATTCTTTCTACATTTGAGTACATCAACTTAATCATCTTGTTTACATACTTGCCATAGCTCAAGTCTACTACCTTCCTTCGTTTTATTCCCTGTTGGTTATGTTCCGTTTTTGTACCTGCAATCCAATTACTTCGTAAAAAAATTTGCTCATCTCTTTTTCTAATCTTCCTCTATCTTTCTTTTTGCTTCCTTTCTCTTCTCCTTTAGTATTCCCAATTCCTCTTTAGTTAGGCATTTTTTTAGCCATACTTTTTTCAATTCCTCTTTCTCCATGAGTTTTATTGGCATTTTTTAGTTTTTCCTCTACTGTGCTCACACTCTGGAAGATTACTTTCAGGGGCCTTGACTTATTTCTCTCATATTTCCCTAGCCTTTTGTGTTCCTCTATGTCTTTATCTCAGATTTCCTCTGATACTTCCTTCAATATGTTCATTATATATGCCATCATGTGGTCATTGAGTTCCAGATGATAAAAGGGAATGTGGAGCCAAGAGATGAACTTTATAGGCAGGGAAGATACAACTTTGGGAAAGCATATTTTACAGGATTGAGGAAATTTTTTGAAAATGCAGATTGGAGAAAATTCAGAGAAACAAGAGAGATGCAAAGGAAGCGGGATATCTTTCTAGACCTCTGTAACTCAGGAGTGGAAAAATATGTTCCAAGAGTAAGTGAGGAAAGAAAACAGGAAGAAGGATTGGTTTAATAGAAGCTGTATGATAGCAAGAAAAGAGAGGAACATGGCATGGAACAACTGGAGAAAGAGAGGTAATAATAGAACAGAAGACTATAGAAGAATTAGAAATGAATATACAAGAATGCATAGAGAGGAAGAAAGGAACTTTGAAAAAGATACACAGCAAATGTTAAAACTGGGCGGACATTTTGGCTTGCATGCAAAACCGTGTCTGCATGAGATTCTTGGAGGCGGCCGTCAAAAATATCTTTGTAGCAAAATCGCGATTAATTTTTTAACATTGTGCCAAGACAGGGTATAACTTTTTAATTATCGTTGTAGCGATTCATCACATCACAGGACGTTGTATAACAAGGCTGCACTGTGCATCTAGTGGACTGCTTGGTATGGTACTACCAAGGGTACTTAGGGCTAGCCTACAAGTGTGTGTGTGTGTGTGTATGTGAATGTGTAACTCACCGGGTCGGTCAAGATCACTTAATGGTAGTGATCGTCAGCTTTTACCCTCCCGGAAGGGAGCTGACAGCTCATATAGTCCGATCTATGGGCAAGGCCGTGACCTTCACACACGCACACACCCATCCCCTTGCTCAAGTGGGACAGTAACCACCCACTTTGTCAGTGAAACTTTTCGCAACCTGAGCGAGGCGCAAGTGAGAACGCTACCACTGTGTGTGTGTGTATTTTACCTATTTGTAGTATACAGGAATTGAGCTAAGCTTGTGTTGTCCCATCTCCATATCTACATTCATCTAATCTAGTTTTAAATACATGAATGTTTTTCGCCTGCACCACCTCTTCGTCTAAGTAATTCCAAATACTTATGCTTCTGTTCGGGAAACTGAACCTTTTGAGATCATTAAGACATCTACTTTTCCTCATCTTGAAGCCATGACCTCTTGTTCTTCCATCATTCAACACAAAAAGATCCTCCCTATCCACCCTTTCCAATTCTCTTCTAAATATCATGATCAAGTCACCTCTTTCCCTTCTCTCGCGCAATGTTGGTAACTTCAGTTTTTCCAATCTCTCCTCGTAGGTGAGTTCCTTTAAACACGGTATCATCTTCGTTGCCATCCGTTGAACCCTTTCTAGTTTATCAATATGCTTCTTCAAATGAGGTGACCATGCCACCACCGCATACTCAAGTCTTGGGCTTATCATGGTCACTATCAACTCCCTCAACATTTCCTCATCCATATAATTAAAAGCCACTCTCATGTTGGTCAGTAATCTATAAGTTCCCCCAATAATTTTGTTTATATGCTTTTCTGGTGACAAGTCATCCCGAATAATCACTCCCAAGTCTTTCTCATCCTTTCTTTTACTAATCATCTCATTGCCCATTTTGTATGTCCAGTGTAGTCTTCTTTCACTTATACCCATTTCTAATATATGACACTTCTTGGCATTAAAGTCCATTTTCCAAGTCTGGCTCCAGCTGTGTAGTTTGTCCAAGTCCTCTTGCAGTTCTTTACAACTATCAATACATTTAATATGTTTCATAATTTTAGCATCATCTGCAAACATACTCATGTAACTATTCAAACCCTCTGGCAAATCATTTACATATATCAGAAACATTACTGGGGCCAGGACAGAGCCCTGGGGTACTACACTAGTCACATTTCTCCATTGTGAAACCTTGTCTCTTATTACTGTTCTCATCTGCCTTCCTATCAAAAAATCTCCCATCCACTTTAATAGTTTCCCATGCACCCCTCCAAATGTCCTTAACTTCCACAATAGTCTCTTATAGGGTACCCTGTCAAATGCTTTCTTAAGATCCAGATAGACACAGTCCGCCCATCCCTCTCTCTCCTGTATGACATCTATTACCCTACTGTAGAAACTTAGTAGGTTAGTAATACATGATCTTCCTTCCCTAAAACCAAACTGTCTTGGTGTTATCACTTCATTTTCTTCTAAATACTGTATCCATCTTTTTCTAATAACTTTCTCACAGATTTTACAAACAATACTAGTAAGTGACACAGGTCTATAATTAAGTGGATCCTCCCTATCTCCTCCCTTAAAGATTGGCACAATACTTGCTCTTTTCCAATCTTTAGGTAACTGTCCATTTTCAAGCGAGGTTTTGATAATGACAGAAACTGGCCACACTAACTGGTCGGCACATTCCTTCAGGATCCATCCAGCCACACCGTCTGGTCCCATTGCTTTTCTCACATCCAAATCCTTCATCAGCTGTAGCACCTCATCCATGTCAACTTTAATTTCGGTCATTCTCGTCAGCCTGGGTTCCATTTCAGGCTCCCTAAATTCGTCTTCCAATACATAAACTGACTGCAGCTTATTGTTCATTATTTCACACAAGTCTTCCTCTCTTTCGTATGTTTCATCTCCATATCTCAGTCGTATTATACTGTCCTTAACTTTAATTTTGCCATTTACAAACCTATAAAATAGTTTCAGCTCTTTTTTACAGTTAGATACAATATCTTTTTCGTATTTCCTTTCCTCTTCTTTCTGTACCCTTACATATTCGTTTCTAACCTGCTTGTACTCCTCCCGTGCCCTTTCACTATACCTTCTTCTCACTTTATTCCATGCTTTTTTTCTTGCCTCTTGTGCCATCCTACATCTGTTGTTAATCCATTCTTTCTTCCTTTCCATAGCTGCAGAAAATTTTGGGACATACTTAGTAACTCCTGTTTTATATACTTCTATCAAAAACTCATATTTCTCATCAACATTTGTGATCATATTCATTTTACTCCATTCTACATTTTGGAAAAAGTTCCTCAGGGAAGCAAAGTCTGCCTTCCCATAATTGTATCTATTTTCTCTGTGTTTTTCATCTCTTTCTCATTCCCTCACTCCTAACACGTCCATCTCAATTACCAGATGATCACTTTTACCAAAGGGGCAATGGTAGGTTATATTTCTCACATCATTTCGGTCCTTTGTAAATAGTAAGTCAAGCCTGGATGGTTCATCAACACCCCTAATTCTTGTGTTTTCTTTGATCAACTGGGTTAACATGTTTTCCATCATCAATTCCATTAATTTATTTCCCCATGATTCTTCATTGTTCCCAGCATCCATACTTTCCCAATCAACTTCTCTACAGTTAAAATCTCCCATTAATATTATTCTATTTCTTCGTTCAATTAACATTTTTAGCCTAATAATGGATTTACTTATTAACTGTTCGTAATCTTCCTTTGTCCATGCCCTAGTTTTGGGGGGCATATAAAAAACTATTATATCCATTTTTTCTCCATAATTGTCCTCTATTACAACTCCCAAAAGTTCAGCCTTAGTATTTTCAATTTCCGTATTCTTTACTCTTAGGTCATTATGGGTTAATATCACTATTCCTCCCCCAAATTTGCCTTCTCTGTCCTTCCTCCAAATCTTACAATTATTCCAGCCAAATAATTTTATATCGACATCTCGGGGCAATTTAGTCTCTACTAGGCAAACAATTTCAGGTTTATTTTCATTTAAGTAGTCTCCAGTTTCTCCTTTCTTAGATATTAATCCATCTACGTTACTGTACATGATGCTCAGATTTGCTGCACTGTTGTTATCTTTACTCGTTCTTCTCTTTTTCATATTCATATCCATCCCCTTTGTTTCCTTCACGTCTAGTTCTTCACATACCACTTCCTTGCTTTCATATCCATCACTCTCCAAGAAAAAGTTTTACGTTCTTCCTCTGTCCTCCTGTCATTTTTTCCTTTACTTGGTCCTTCAAAGATTTTAAAACTTCTCTTTCTTCTTCATTCAAGTCTTTTCTTAATATAATATTTTCCATTCCTGCCTCTTTACTTAGTTTCTAGGTCACCTTAAGTATGTCATTTACAACACTTTCTGAAGACATCTTAACTCTCATTGGTCTTGCTTCCCCTTTCTTATATGGCCCTATCCTCCTTACTTCCTCAATTTCTTTTTCCCACTTGTTTCCTTCGGGATCGATCTTGCCCAATATTTGCCTCACCTGATTCAAGTCTCTCTCGAGTCTCACAGACCTAACTTTTTCTTCTTCCTCCCTGTTTCCAAATATTATCACACATCTGTTCCTTTCTACTGTTTCTCTCACTATTTTCTCTTTTTTCTTCAATATTTTCACTACATTTTCTTCCATTTTTTTCTTGTTCATTTCCCTTTCTTCCTGAATAATTTCCCTTAAACTGACCACTTCTTTCTGTTCTTCTTCCACATGTGCCCACTTTGCCTTTTGCTCTTCTAACACACTACTTACCTTCTCTGTTTTGTTACTGCTCTCTTCTAGATTTCTCTGTAATTCAATATTTTCTCGTTTCAAATTCTCGATCTCCTGGTTAGCTGTCTCATTGGCCTGTATCAAACTCTGTATAGTACTTTCGTTGTTTTCAGGCATGTTTCTTGATACTAGATCTTCCACTTTCTTTTCTAGACCACTAATTCTCATAATCAATGTTTTGACCAGATCCATTACATTTGTTTCACTGTCAAATCCTGGGAATTCCGGTTCCCCAATGTTTACATTGTCGGCCATCTTTAAGGTCAGTTGCAGTACTAAACTGAACAGCTGTTCCCAAAATTCCTATAAAAACATTCATGTATACTTAATGACAATAGTTCTTTACATTTTTGGTTGACTATAATAACTTGCAATGCTTAAAATTTTGAACAAGACTGGAGACAGGACAATTCCTGAAAACTACTTAGGGTTTGTTGAGAGGCGGTTTGAGACACATCTTCTCGCTGTAGCTGCTGCTCCGTGTGTGTGTGTGAAAGTCGTCTTAGGCCCCCCCTTTCTGTCACCATTGAACCCATGTTCTGTCAACCTTGCTATACAGTAATTAGCTTTGCGATGTGTTTTCACTTGACATAACCCCATCGTATAGTGAGACATGACTCAAAGGGCCTCTAGAAAAACAACTTTCTTCAGTACAATACTGTATGGTAGTAAATTTAGCATGTATAGAAAATAAGTGTCTGTTCTTACTTGATTTTCATAGAGTAAGCAGTGTGTGGTAATCATAGGGGCATTTGCCTTCTCAGTGTAATAGGAAAAGTATATGGTAGGATACTTATTGACAGAGTTAGAGAAATTACAGAGGAATTAGTTGGAGAAGAACAAGGAGGTTTTAGGAAGGGAAAGAGGTTGTGTAGACCAGATATTCATTCTTAGATCCTTAGTGGAGTTTCTAGAGAAGGGCAAGAAGTTGTATGCAGCCTTCATGGATCTGGAGGAAGTATATGACAGGGTGGATAGACAAGGTTTGTGGAAGGTATTAAGAATATATGGAGTGGATGGGAAGTTGTTGAAGGCAGTGAAGAGTAAGTATGAGGGTGCTAAGGCTGCAGTGCGTGTGGATGGCAAACTGAGTGAATCTTTCCATTTGAAGGTTGGATTGAAACAAGGATGTGTCATGTCTCCATGGTGGTTCAATCTGTACATGGATGGGGTTATAAAAGAGATACAAGGTTGGGCAGTGGATGTTGGAGCGGCCCTAGTGAGAGAGGGCAGTGTTTGGAAACTCCCTGTACTGTTGTTTGCAGATGATACTGTGTTGTTGAGCGAAGACGAAAGGGAGCTGCAAGACTTGGTAGATGAGTTTGGGAGAGTGTGTAAGAAACGGAATCTAAAGGTGAATGTAGGGTAGAGTAAAGTGATGGTCTTCAAGAGAAGTGAAGCCAGTGAATGTACAGTGAGATTGGATGGGAAGGATATGGAGAATGTGAGTGAATTTAAGTACTTGGGCAGTGTGATGAGTAAGGATGGAAGTCTGGAGGGTGAAGTGCTCGAAAGGGTGCAGCAGGGAAGGAAGGTTGCTGGTTCGTTGAAAGCAGTGATAAGAAACAGGGAGGTGAGCATGGAAGTGAAAAAGTTGTTACATGACAGTATTGTGATACCAACTTTAACATATGGAAGGGAAGCTTGGACCCTGTTGGAAGGACAGAAGTCAAGAATGAGAGCAGTGGAAATGAATTATTTGAGAGGAGCATGTGGAGTCACATGGAGAGACAGGCTAACAAATGAGGAAGTGAAGGAGCGTTGTGGTGTGCTTGAGGACGTGATGGGAAGCGTTAGGAGAAGCACGTTAAGGTGGTTTGGGCATATGGAGAGGATGGAGGATGAGAGATTGACGAGGAGAGTGTATGTGAGTGAGGTGGAGGGGGCGAGAGGGAGGGGGAGGCCAAGGATGAGATGGAGGGATGGAGTGGAGAGGTATATGAGAGAGGGGGGTGTGAGTTGGGAGCGTGGTAGTGAAATGGCAGGGGACAGAGTGACATGGAGGTGATTTGTTTGTGGCCACCCCGTGTGGGATTGGGGTGTCTGGCAATAGATAGATAGATAGAAGAAATAAGAATAAGTGATTTATGGAAAAGTTAGTGTTTAGCACACTGTTATGAGCAAGTGATGAGTAAGTAGCTTATGAAAGTGACATGAGAAGAAAATACTGTGCACAAGGGACATGGAAGTAGCCTTTGAAAGTGACATGGGAGGAGAATATTGTGCACAAGGTGTGTGAGAGGAAATTTTTTTTCTTGGTCTTTGCTCTTACAATGTACTTATAAGTTTCATACAAGAGTGGCATATATAAATAGTTTATGATATTGACATAATACAGTATAATATTGTGCATAAGTGATGTATAAGTAACCTATGAAAATGATGTGCTAAAATAATGTCTGTGACAATGATGTGTATGTGTATTATGACAGTGACACATGTACACAATTGTTAATAGTTATTTCTAGAATACTGTACCAAGGCCTAAATAGGGAAATAAGCCTTTCATCATAAAATGGGTGCCTGTTCATATGTTATTTTCATAGAGTAAGAAAGAAGAGTTATTTGAGAGGAGCATGTGGAGTCACATGGAGAGACAGACTAACAAATGAGGAAGTGAAGGAGCGTTGTGGTGTGCTTGAGGACGTGATGGGAAGCGTTAGGAGAAACACGTTAAGGTGGTTTGGACATGTGGAGAGGATGGAGAGTGAAAGATTGACGAGGAGAGTGTATGTGAGTGAGGTGGAGGGGGCGAGAGGGAGGGGGAGGCCAAGGATGAGATGGAGGGATGGAGTGGAGAGGTATATGAGACAGGGGGGTGTGAGTTGGGAGCGTGGTAGTGAAATGGCAGGGGACAGAGTGACATGGAGGCGATTTGTTTGTGGCCACCCCGTTCGGGATTGAGGCGTCTGGCAATAGATAGATAGAAGAAAGAAGAATAAGTGTTTTGTAGAAAAATAAGTGTGTACCACAATAAGTGATAAATGCAATGTAATGTTAGTGAAATAAAGTGAAAAAAAGGTGATTTAGAAAAATTCTCTGATTCAAAGATTATTTATTTACTTTTAAGATATATTACCCCTGCATAAAGTAATGCAGTGGCACTCTAGAATGGCTGGAAAATGGATGAACTGGAGAACACAAACAATACAGGGTGATGAAACATGGTTCACAGCTACAGCAGTGGTGAGGAGGTAGTGTGGCTGAGCAAGTGCAGGGCACACATCATCCAGGTGCTGAGGCTGTTGCCACCTTGTGCACTCAAATGCAGCCCTTCACTTGCTCATAAGCTACTTCCATTCACCATTTTTGTGCTCCTCAACAACTCCACCTAGCAGTGTGGGGATATTTCCATTAGAAGGTGGAAGGATTGAAATTTGGTAGTTTACTGAATGTCATAGGTGGTATGACTGCTGAGATATGAGTGTGTGAAAGTGTTTCATGCAAATTTGCCTGGAAAGAGAGGTGCTTTAAAAGCACAATAATATCACCTAGTTGTAAAGGAGAAACAGAGTGGGTATATTTAAGTTTCTAATTTGTTTACAATGTGTACTTACATGCTTTTGTTGCTTGCTGTTAGGGTTCTGTGACCCAAGCCCACCTACGTGACCTACGTCCTATACCTGCCTACCTCAGCCTCATTGTTGCATTGACTGTTGTTTTTTCCCCTTCCTCATATCATTCCAGAATTTTGACCATGTGGTTCCAAATTACAGCACAGGCATACCTCTACTTACAATCATTCAAGATGCAGTCATTTCAAAGTTGCGAATACAAAAATAATAACGAACATTTCACAGGTATGAATGTAACCATGAAAAACTAATTTAGCTTGTAGTGGCCCGTTGCTACCGCTTTTGAATGTGGCAGGTGACAGTAGTTGCGAGGCAGGTCGCTAGGCGGCAGTGTGGATGCTAGGGGGCTAACCCGTCATCTTTTGTTTTTGTTTTGTTTGCCTGGAGTAGAGAGGATCGCTGCTCATTGTGCTTTTAGTACTTTCACTCCATTTAACATGGCTGATAAATGCAGGTGTGTTGATAGCGGTGCTTCTGGCTCATCTTGGAAGCAACTTGCCATCTCTATGGAACAAAAACTCGAAATAATAAAGCATGTTAAATGAGGTGAAAGAATTAGTGCAGTGGCGGATTCATTTGGGATGAACAGATCAACTATTGGGACAGTTGTTAAGGACAAGGAGCATATTCTTAAGCATGTGAAGGGTGCTGTGTTCATGAAGTCCACCATCATTGCCAAGAAACTTGGGCCTATTATGGAGGAGATGGAGAAACTTGTGGGTGTGTGGATAGACAACCAGATTCACCAGCGCATCCCTATCAGCACGGGGCTGATACAGGAGAAGGCCACTAAGCTGTTCCAGGACCTAAAGAAGAATTATCCTGAGGAAAAGGATGTAGAGTTTAATGTAAGTCTTGGAGGGTTTTACCACTTTAAATCTTGGGTTAACCTCCATAATGTGAAGGTAAGCGGTGAGGCAGCTAGTGCAGATGCGGTAGCAGCGATGAAGTTCCCATCAACGATGGCAGAGATCATCAAGGAGGGCGGCTATTTCCCTGAGCTAGTGTTCAGTGTTGATGAGACAGGTTTATTTTGGAAAAGAATGCCTGACAGGTCCTTCATATCTAAGGAAGAGAAGACTATGCCAGGATTTAAGGTCCCTAAGGACAGGCTAACTCTCATGCTGGGTGACAGTGCTTCAGGTGGCTGCAGACTGAAGCTACTCCTTGTGTATCACTCAGCCAATCCCCGTGCCCTGAAGAACATCCCTAAGGCATCCCTCCCAGTGATATGGATGGTGAACAGCAAGGCATAGATTACTCTTGCCCTATTTGAGGACTGGTCTTCAACCACTTTGTACCACAAGTGGAGAAATATTGCAAGGAAAAGAACATTCCCTTCAAAATTTTCCTTGTCCTTGATAATGCCCCTTGACACCCTCCCAACCTTAATGATTATCACCCCAATGTTAAGGTTGTGTACCTACCACCAAACACAACCTCACTTCTTCAACCCATGGATCAGGGAGTTATTGCCACCTTCAAGAGGTATTACCTCCACTGTACATTGAGACAGGCAGTAGCAGTAACTGAAGCTGAGGAAGGCAAGATTTTGCCTGATTTTTGGAAGGATTATAACATCTATAAGGCCATCCGAAACATCGCTGCTTCCTGGCGTGAGGTGAAACAGACTAACATGAACGGTGTGTGTCAGCACCTTTGCCCCCAGTTTGTGCAGGACTTAAGAGACTTCACAGACACTGACATTGTTGCTAACGTGGTGGTGCTGAGTAAGGAACTAAATATGGATCTGAAGGAAGAGGACTTTGATGGTTTATTGGAGGCTCATAAAAAGGAACTGATGAATGAGGAGTTAATGGAGTTAGACTTACAGCAGAAGGAGGAAGAGGCCGAACCAGAAGTTCAGACCAGGAAAATGACTGTCAAGGGGTTAACAGGTACCTTTGGAATGATAGAGTAAGGCCTTGCTTCCTTTGAAGAACAGGATCCGAATGCTGACCGGTTTGGCAGAGTCTGTGCTGCTGTGCATGATGCCCTGGCCTGCTATCATCTCATCCTTGATGAGAAAAAGAAGATCACTTCCCAGTCGTCAGTCATGAGGTTTTTCTCAAGGGTGGAAACGAAAGTAGATGAACCACAGCCTTCAACCTCCTATGCTGAGCCTTCAACCTCCTTTGCTGAGCCTTCAGCCACATCCATTCAGCCTGCTTCTCCCGAAAATCCTGTTTCTCCCTCTGCTCTCTCCTCACCCGCATCTTCCAAATAACTCCCACCTGCCTCCTCACTTCCTGCAAGTCTTGCTATGTCTGCCCTTAGGTGGGCTACAGTAATTTTTATACAATAAGATTACTTTGTTATTGCTTATGTCCAATGTATATTTACATCTAATGAAACAAAATGAAATGCTTGCCACATCCACATCTTTGCAGGTGGCAAACATTCCATTATCTTTTGTCAGTTGTAAATAGGCATCGAACAATATTTGTTGTGTTAATTTGGTTTCGTTTCGTTAAGTTTTTGAAGGCTCCAACATGCTTGCATGTGACAGCCTTAGTCACCTAATGGCGGCTGTCCATGCTGCTCGATCTTTGGCAGCCTTCCTGTTCAGTCCCTTAACCCTTAGGTCACACTTAATGACCTCGTCCCATGTCTTTCTCGGTTTACCCCTCCCAACCCCTCCCTCATTATTAACACTTCTCACCCTCTGCACCCAATTATCATCCCCCATCCTCTCCACATGTCCAAACCACCTCAGCCTACCTCTCCTCATCACAACACCATTACACTCCAGTCCCATCCTGCATGCGACAGCCTTAGTCACCTAATGGCGGCTCTCCATGCTGCTCGATCTTTGGCAGCCTCCCTGTTCAGTCCCTTAACCCTTAGGTCACACTTAATGACCTCGTCCCATGTCTTTCTCGGTTTACCCCTCCCAACCCCTCCCCCATTATTAACACTTCTCACCCTCTGCACCCAATTATCATCCCCCATCCTCTCCACATGTCCAAACCACCTCAGCCTACCTCTCCTCATCACAACACCATTACACTCCAGTCCCGTCCTACCTCTCAACTCTTCCATCGTAAACCCAGCCCCCCCAGGCCTTGCACACAGGGATGTCCTGCACATCCACCTAATCATTGTCATTTCTGTACGTTTAAGCCTGCGAATATCCTCTTCCTTTACTGCCGAGGTCTCCCTACCATACAGCATCACACTTCTAACACATGCTGCATACAATGACCCCTTAGCACATAAGGAGAGTCCTCTCAATGTCAGGAGAGGCAACAGCTCCCTGAACTTCTTCCAACCACTTCTCACCCTAGCAACCGAGCTAACGCCAGCCCCACCTCCGTCACATAACATGTCTCCCAAATAACAAAACTCCTCCACACATTCAAGAGACACCAGCAAGTTCAATCCTTTCACGCCTAACATTCTCCACCTGCCCTCCCCGACATGCTGCACACATAAAATCAGCATTATCTCGCAGTCTGCCTCTAATACCACTACATTTCTTGTGCACCCATTTTTCACAAACACTGCATAAGATGGAATTACTTCCCACACCTTTGTGGCAAACTGCACATGGCCACTCTCCCTCTCCTCTACTGCCACCAACCCTAGATATCATCACTTTTGTTGTATCTACATTTACCCTTAAGCCCTTGTGCCCCATACCATCTCTCCACTTCTTAAATCTTTCCTCTGCCTCCTTTTCATTCTTTGCAATCAACACCAAATCATCAGCATACAACATCTCCCACAGGAAACCATCTCTGAAGTCATGTGAGAGGGCTTTAAGTACCATGATAAACAACAAGGGACTCAAAACTGACCCCTGATGCACACCAACATTCACAGAAAACTCATCACTCAAAACTCCATTCACTCTTACCTGGGTGCAAGCACCCACGTACATGGCCATACCCACCCTAACCGGCCACTCTTCCAACCCTAGCTTTCTCATTGCCCACTTCACCACCTCTCTAGGAACTCTGTCAAAGGCCTTTTCCAGATCAACAAAAACAAAATACAATTCCCTTTTCTTTCCAATATATTTTTCTTGAAGCTGTCGAACAATGAATATGGCATCAGTGGTCCCCCTGCCTGGCATAAACCCAAACTGCATCTCATCAATAGTCATTCTTTCTCTAATCATACCTTCTAGAACTCTCTCCATTACAGTAAAACCTCGATATAACGGGCTTCAATAGACCGGAATTCGCTTTTATCGGACTCGAGGAGCTACCGGACTAAACTCCTATATATCGGAAAATGTCCGATAAAGCCAGAAAGCAGTCCGGACTGCCTGACCACTTCAGCTATGTTCACCACAATAAGACAAGTAAAAGACATGTTTTTCAGTGCACAGTACAGTATTATTATACCACTTGATTAATATAGTGAAGGTATAACACAGTACAATACTGCAATGGTGGTGAAAACCACTGATGCAATCCGGACTAATGTCTGATGTATCGGAAAATGTCCGGATTAGCAGGGGTAAGTCCGGATGTCGCTTTTATCGGAATTTCGCATTTTACGGACTGGCTTGGGCCCCAATTAGTCCGTTATAGTGAGGTCTTACTGTACTTTCATTATCTGATCTAACAGCTTTATACCTCTGTAATTTCCCCTTTCCAGGGCATCACCCTTCCTTTTGTACACATTTACAATTACACTCTTCAGCTAATCATCTAGGACAACACACTCATATATAATCATATCTATCTGGTCAGTGACTTACCTCACCCCAGTATCTCCTGAGGCCATCAACATTTCGGCAGTCAACCCAGACACACCTGCCGCCTTCGCCACCCACATCCTGCCTATTGCCTCACTCACAGTAGCAGTGTCAATCAAAGGCCAAGAGCCAAACACTGGATCTGCTGGCTCCAAACCTTCCCTATACCAGTCAAACTCCTCATTCAACAGCCGGCTATAATGCTTTCTCCATGCATCTTTAATATCCCCACTGTTCACCATTACCCTTGCTTCATCATTCTCGCCTACAATATTCCGATTATCCCTCTTCACCTGATTTGCCACCCTAAAAATCGTATTTTTCCTTTCCATGTATATTTCATAATACAATATAAACTGCATAAGAACATTTAAAACCCTACCGACATATCAGTGACAATACATTATTTTTTATGTTGTACGTGTAGCACTGTAGAGGATTTTCATTTTGCGAACAAAATCGACTTGCGAACGGCCTCTTGGAACCAATTATGTTCGTAAGTTGAGGTATACCTGTAACTTAATTATGATGCCTCAGCGTCCAGAATGTGATCCCTCTTGCAGTGAAAGTGCTGAGAACACAAGATATGCATTTAGTTTTGAGGAACAAGTAGAAATATTGGATGACGTAGAATATGGTATGAGAGCTTAAGAGAACGAGAGAAGAGTTTCAGTCACACAATCAGAAAAATTAGTTGGCTGTATTTAAAGAGTTTAATGATGAGGGAGCAGTAAAATTCGTGGGTTTGCACATTTAGTACAATGAGTGTGAAAAGGGCTTCGTGACTGAATTTTGTTATGAGCTGACAGAGACAGGGTTAGAAAAAATTCAGTTTTTATGATGTGTGACAAGTTTCTGTGTTGACATAAAAAGTTAGGTAAGATAATTATGTGAGTTCAGGTCTTATGAATTATGTCCTCATACAAAGTTATGCTGCATGGTTGACATATTCATTATTCAAGGTTACTCCACTCATATTTACCATAAAACCATTTTTTTTTTTTTTTTAATTATGTGTCTGACTCTGGTCATAGGCTACACAGCCTGCTATCAAGGCCCAGCAGTCCTCCTACATACCATACACCTTTACATGCAGCCATTACCGAGAGTTTGGAGTTTTTGGATGTAGTTACAATTCCAGTGGCATTTGTTGGGGATTTTTAAGCTTTCTTTTCAGTACAGTAGCTATGTATTATTATAGGTCATATATTAGTTTTGTATCTGTGTTTTATATGTAACTAACCATTTTTCTTGTTTTAAATTTCCTTACATAGCATTTTACGTGTAAGTTGGCATTAGTCAAACACTGAATCCCCTTTTTCCCCCATATGTTATGTCCTTCGTTACATGAGCATTCACTTAGCAAGCAGATTTCCATAATGTAACTGCATAACATTTGGACCCCCCCATACGCTAATCATCTGCCAGTTCAGATGTAATGGACTGGGGTAGGCTACCCTTTGGGCCTGTGTATCCCAAAGAGAGCTACTAGTATGTGAGACTGGCTGTTACCTTTTTATTAACCCTTTCAGGAAACCTGGCCTGCCCACCCTTATTCCCTTTCCCGGTTTTGGCCCAGCCAGATACTTCCCCCACATTGAAAGTATGGTTTATACTTTTTGTTACAGAACAGGCCCTAATACAGATACCAATTATTCTTTTATTGTGTTGGAAAGCCAAAAGGTGCATCTTTCTTTTGTTCTCGGACTGTAAATTTGTAAACTCATAAATTTATGTTGAAATAAGCATGTGAATACTATATTACGTTCATTCATGAAGAAATTGGAACTTTTTGAGGAAGTAAAACAACTTTATATTAAACACAATCCCTCTTCTGCTTGACAGCAAAGTGATATAAGCACATATTGTTCAGTCTTTGAGTAATTAAGTATATAGAGCACATGAAAATTTGCTATAGTACTGTACTATTTTCTGATCCCAATCAAAGTGATATTTATTGTAATATATTAGCCACAAAAAGTAAAAGATTGTCACCAGCAACTTGGACCAGCAAGACGCACCTTTACAATTAGGCACACCATTGCCAGACATGTGAGCCTACATTGCTTATGAAAGCAGATCATATTCCTATTCTTTCTTGTGTTTTTTCATCCAGTGGTTCATACACATCTAAATGCTTATGAAAACCGTGGTGGGGGTAAGTAGATCACACTCATCAAATGCATATGAAAACTGTGAGAGGGTTAAGTTATGGCCACATACTAACTAAATACAGTAACATACTGTACTATCATTTGAGAGTAGTGCATCTGTATGATCAATCAGAACTCTTGTGACCCAAAGGATATATTTTGTATACTTCTCTTGTATTTTGCAGGAAAAGACAACCTAGTGTTTGTGCATGACCTGGGCACTCTGTGTGTGACCTGTGAGGCTCTACAGCTGACCCGACCAAGCTTGACTGCCACCCGGGTTGAACCTCTGCAGGGCTGCCACCTCTTGGCTGCAGGCACCACAAAGGCCAACCAAACCTTTGTGTGTGCTGCTGCATCAGATCGCATCAGGTACACAAGCAGGAGTATTCGTGGCCAAACAGTCTTTCATATAGGTACCATACCAATTTTGGGGCATCAGATGGTCCAGCCCCACATTTAATCTGGACAGAATTACAAGAGGGCACTAGAAATTCCTGTGCCCGCCAGGTTAGTTTACCATGGAGCCACGGATAGTGTTGAGCATTGCATATCATCACCTGGATTGCTTACACTGCATGTCTCGGTGGTGATCCCTATATTTTGCCTGATTTGTGTCTTATTTTACTTACATTTAACCCCCACTATGGCTTCTAAGAAAGATGCAAGTGTCAGTGGTGGTGTATTGTGTAAACATCAGTCTATTCCGATACAGTCAAACTTCCTTGATTGTGGTTAACTGTTTCACTAAACTACCCCAAATATGAAACCCCTCAATAAACAAACAAAGCAGTAAATGGAAGTAAATGCTAATTGATTCAGGATCCAAGTTCACACTCACTTTTTTGCCTAATACTGGAATAATAACCCCTAAAAAAGCCTGGAGGAACTGGATAAGCATTGTTTACACTGATTATGGTACTCTAGATTATGGAACAGATGACCCTTCTCTCTAATATTTCTCCTAAGTAACTCTGTGAGCCAGCATTGTTATCAGTGTGTTTTGTCCGTGAATATGAAATTCTCACAATTAACCATTCCTAACCATCAGTTTCTGTTCTTGTGAATATGACAGTTCTCAAATTTCTCATTTGTTTAGTTAAGTTTACCCTCAAATACTATATCACCACTTCAATTTATTCGTATTTACTACCACATTCATATCAAGAGGTTCTTTCCATCACTGGTATCAAGTGAGACACTTTATAAGTTTTTTTTTTTTTTAAATAACTACAGAGGAAGGAAAATCTATCTATCTATCTATCTATTGCCAGACGCCACAATCCCGCAAGGGGTGGCCATTTGACTCCAAGTTATTTGTTTTACAGGGAGGGGCACTAACCCTCCACCAACCCACTTGTTGACACGTAGGGAGCACGTATGGTTTGGTTATATGGTTACCACCCAGCGTTGTAAATGGTTTCTTGGTTTACAGGAAACCATTTGGCTTGTCACTCAATGTAAAGCCACCTGTAAAGGAAAGAAAAGCAATAAGAAGTGACAGGAAAGATGGGAGAAATAGGAAGAGAGGAGGGCAGGCTCAGAAAGAGAATGATAAAGGCTAAGGAAGAAGTAGGCAGCACTACACCAAGTGAGTGGATGATGGTCGCCACCACCTACCACTAGGAAGGAAAAACAAGTGAATAAAAAAAAATAATTCATACACCATATAGTGTCTTCCATTCATAAACCGTCTGTAACTGTTGGACTTGATCAGCTGTAGGTTGAAGTCTGGGGGGGGAGCCACTCTGGGGAAGCAAGTTCCAAAGAGATGCAGTTTGGGGAATAAAAGAATTCTGATAGGCAGAAGTTCTGCCACATGGCAGTGCAACAGTCCAATCATGAGCGTTACCAGATGTCCGTGAAGTGCAGGGGAAGGTATGGACAGGCGGCACAATGGATGCAACCTCATCTGAGCATTTGCCATAAAAGTATCTGTAAAATAACAAGGGAGGCAACATCCCTTCTCACTTGTAGGGGAAGTAGTTCATTTGTAGTAGTAGGGTTATTGATACCAGCTTTGTTCTGAATTTTGTGTAGTTGTTTTAGTGAAACCTCTCCACATCCATTCCACATGGGTGAGCAATTTTCCAGCAAAGAGCACTCATGACACTTAAATTACAGTAAGACCTCACTACAATGGACTAATTGGGGCTCAGGCCAGTCCGAAATATGCGATTTTCCGATAAAAGCGACATCCGGACTTACCCCTGCTAATCCGGACTTTTTCCGATATATCAGACATTAGTCCGGATTGCATCAGTGGTTTTCACCACCATTGCAGTATTGTACTGTGTTATACCTTCACTACATTAATCAAATGGTATAATAATACTGTACTGTGCACTGAAAAACATGTCTTTTACTTGTCTTATTGTAGTGAACATAGCTGAAGTTGTCAGGCAGTCCGGACTGCTTTCTGGCTATATCGGACTTTTTCCTATATATAGGAGTTTAGTCCTGTAGCTCCTCGAGTCCGATAAAAGCGAATTACGGTCTACTGAAGTCCGTTATATCGAGGTTTTACTGTATAGGTAACTGCTCGTCACTGAAGAAGTTATGGACTCTGCACAATAATCCAAGTTTCTTTGAGGCTGTTTTATCAAGTGATCTAACATGAGAGGTCCAGCTGAGGGTATTAAGTGAAATGCCGAGAATTTCAATACAGTGGAAGCTCGATTATCCAGGCTCGGATTATCCAGCCTTCGGTATATCCGGGCCGTGACTGAATGGTTCAGTGGTACAGTAATACATAGAATTATTCGTACGATAGCTCCAGTTGCTAGCGAGCGAGGCACAGGTAAACGAGCTTGAGTCTGTCCCCCCACCCACAACTCCTGCTCACAACTCGATCATATGGATGGCAAGGTGGAGTTTTGTTAGGCAATTGATAACCTAACCTAGCCTAACATTGCTTAACTACCTAATAATTTAACCTATCCTAACCTGGGCTCCAGTTGGAGAATTGGGAAATGAAATCCACTTCTAATTGAAATCCACTTCTTATTACGCTGAATAAGTTTCTTCCATTGTGCCAGAAACAGTCGTAGGTACAGCCTAAAGAACGTGATGATGATAAAGGAGGAAATCTTTCAGCAAGAGAAGGTAATTATTACCAAATTCAAAGTAGAATAATACAGAAAACAAAGTAGAGGAATATGAATTGAACTGGTAAAGTCTTTAGGCTGTATGCTTAGACGAAAATTTATGGGTTTCACAATTTTAGGGGACGAAATGGAACAGAAATGTTTGCTAATCAGAAGAAAATTACTCTACCATCTCACGTGTTCTCTTAAGTTAGCATTCAGTTTCACATTCTTCGTTAGATATTCCGCTTCCCATTTCAGACTGGCAGAGCATACAGTTATTTCTGTCTCTTTCAGTTAAGTGTACATTATGTTCATTCTTTTGTTCGTTCTTAAGTGTGTGTGTGAAAGAGAGAGTATTGATGCAAACAATTATGTATTCCATTAACCCTTTCATAGTTGTCGGCCTCGAACGATGCTTTACTGTACCGGTGTCAGTGACGGTGAGTTAAAAGCTATAAAAAAAACTGCGAGCAATTATGGGAAGGGATCGAAGGTCACTGATATGTTTACACGACCCTACTCTACTGTCGCAAGCAGCCAGGCGGTCAATTCCTCTCAGATGTCTTCGCCGATATGTTTAAATGCTAATGTAACATGCCCCATAATTGTGAGGTAAGTTTCTTCCATTATGCCGAAAACAATAGTAGGTAAGGCTTAAGGAACATTATGATAATAAGAGAGGAAATCTTGCTGCAAGAGAAAGGTAATTTACCACCCTCAAAATAGGCAGAAAAATACAGAAAACAAACTAGAGGAATATAAATTGACTTGGCAAGGTCATTAGGCTGTATGCTTACACGAAAATTTATAGGTTTCACAATTTTAGGGGACGAAATGGAGCAAAAATGTTTACTAGTCAGAAGAAAAAAAAAACTTTTGTCTCACGTCTTCTCATAAGTTAGCATCCCACATTTTTTGTTCAATGTCGCGGTTCCCAACACATTTCGGACCGACAGAGCATACAGTTATTTCTGCTCTTTGCAGCTAAGTGTACATTTACTGCTCATTCTTCGTTTGTTGTTATGTGTATGTTTGAGACAGTATTGATACAAATAATTAAGTATTTCATTAACCCCTTCATAGCTGCCATCTTTGAACAATGCATTACTGCACCGGTGTCAATGACGTTGAGTTAGGCAGCTATAAAATCTGCGAACAATTATGGGAAGGGAACGAAAGTCACTGGTATGGTTATAGAAACCTGCTGTACCATCCCAAACAGCCAGGCGGTCAGTTCATCCCAGATGTTTTTGTCAGTATGTTTTAATGCTAATGTAACATGCGCCCTAATTTTATGCTTTCACGATTCATAGCAAATCAGAAGATGGGTTTAGGGACAAAAAAAAAAAATTAAAAGTGCACCAGACGAGTCTTACCACATCTGTAAGAAAATGAAACTGATTTTGGAACATAGAAAAAATGGTTCCAAGGCCTGCCACAGGAGCACGCAAATTTTTGAACTCACGGCCATTGAGGGGGCTAAACATATGCTTTACTGTAAGCAGTAAAAGCACCTTACCAAATCAGTTCATCCTGATATTCTGTTATGTTTTTCTGATTGTTTCTGGGTTGGCAAATAAACATTTCTTGTTAAATCTGTTTCCCCGTTGTTTTTAGCTATTCTGCTGGTGTGTAACTCTTGTTGTTGGTTAACGTAATGGCGGAAGGTACTGTTCTGATCTAATTGTTTAACCAAACCTGGCCTAACTTAGTTTAAGTGCACCTAATAATTTAACTTAACTTAATCTCCAGTTTGGAAGTTGGGAAACAAAATCCACACTTGAATATGTTGAGTTTCTTCCATTGTGCTGGAAACAATCGTAGGTACAGTCGTGTTCATGAGTCCCGATACACAGGTGTTTTTGTTGTCTATTGCAGTTCTCACTGCTTTTGGAACTTTTGTGCTTACTGCTTGATACACAGAACATAATTTGGTCGGTTAGCAAGTGAAATAGTTCAACATCCTACCAACAGTTGACACAACATCAGACAAGACAACTACATGCGTATCAGGACTCACGAACGCGACTGTACCGCTTCAGGAACATGACGATAATAACAGAGAGGAAATTTTTCAGCAAGATAAAGAAATTTACCAAACTGAAACTAGAAAAATACAGAAACAAGCAGGATGCATATGCAAAGATTTGGTAAGGTCTTTCTGCTACGTTAAGTGTACATTTTCCGGTAAATAAATCAGTCAAACAGTACTTGTTTTTTGTTTCTGCCGGATTAATCGTGATTTCGGACTATTCAGTCACCCCTTCGCACCATATAGCCCGGATAATCGGGATATCTCTGTACAATACTTTTAGAGATAGGAATATTAGTAACATTGAAGGTAATATAGGAATCGGGCAATATCTGTCTGCTAGTAAATTGTATATGCAGGTGTTCCTTCCCTAATGCGGGCATTTGCTTCCGCCCTGACCTCACGTTAGGCAAATATCGCATTAGAGGGANCTAAAAGAATTAATATGGTTATAAAAAATACATTAGGTCAATACAGGACCTTTTTATTTATTGTACTTGTACCCTATGTGAGGAGAAGAGCAGACACATATCGCCAGAGGTAAGGTAGAGGAGGAGAACACACACTAAAATCCATCAATTTCTGTTTCACTAGCAACACTCCAGACATCACTCTCTAGGTCCTCCATAGCTTCTTCATCCTGCTGTTGCTGGATATCCTCTTGCTGTAGACCAGCAGCAGCTTGTCTGGTGAAGTAACGAATGATCATTGACCGTTTACGTCGGTTTACTCGGTCAGTGTGCATATGATTGTAGACGTTGACTGCATCAACAGTTTGCTTAATCATGTCATTACCTCTTGCAAGGGAAGGGTCGCTGCCAGAGATGAACTCTTCAAGAGACTCCTCTCGACTCAGGATTTGACTTAAAACTTCACTGCTGGGCTCACCTGCTGGTCTGGCCTCCCTCTCTTCCTCTAGCTGTTCCCTCTCTCTTCGTCCCTGTCTTGTTGCTCAACTTCCAGCGTAACCCACTCATCTGAAGTGTCACTGGTGTCCCTGGTAATCTCCATCACCTCCTCCACTGTCACCTTACCACAACCGGGCACACCACATCACAGCCCACCTGGTTCAGATTACCGAGTTACGCTAACATTGCCTGCTTTAGAATGTTTATTTCCTTCCGCAGAATTGTGCTACGTTAGAGCAATATCGTGCTACAGCAAACTGTTTTAGAGGAGGAACGCCTTTATTTGGCTTTCCTAGCATTAAATGAGACAGTGTTATTTTGTCCCCATTCAGTGATTTTAGATAAGTCTTGATTTATGGAGACTGCTGGACTGGGTTGTGAGTTAGAGATATCAAACTTTGTTACTGGGTGTTTAAGTGTGAATGAACTGTGAAGTGTTAAGTCATCTGCATATGAATGGATGGAATTATGGGTATACATGGTGAGTGGTGAGAAGGGTGGACGGTGGAATGAATGAACGGAAGGCAATGATTGACTGTGTGTGTGGATGAAAGGATGAGAAGATGTGTAATGGATGCAAGAGTATATAGAGGTTGGGGGAGTGGACTTTCTAACCGCCACCACCAGAATCCAAACAAGATGGAGGAAGAGAAGAAGGGAAGGACAGGAGGAAGTATTTCTTACAAGGAGGGTAGAAAAAATACAAGAGGATGGAATAAAGGCTGAATATAAAAGGGAAGTGGAGGAGCGATTGGGTAAATGTAGAT
>JAGKTI010012100.1:0-25200 GCA_018397915.1 Birgus latro | reverse complement strand
GGTTCGAATTACAGTAAGACCTCACTATAACGGACTAATTGGGGCTCTGGCCAGTCCGAAATATGTGGTTTTCCGATAAAAGCGACATCCGGACTTACCCCTGCTAATCCGGACTTTTTCCGGTATATCAGACATTAGTCCGGATTGCATCGGTAGTTTTCACCACCATTGCAGTATTGTACTGTTTTTTACCTTCACTACATTAATCAAATGGTATAATAATACTGTACTGTGCACTGAAAAACTTGTCTTTTACTTGTCTTATTGTGGTGAACATAGCTGAAGTTGTCAGGCAGTCCGGACTGATTCTGGCTATATTGGACTTTTTCCGATATATAGGAATTTAGTCCGGTAGCTCCTCAAGTCCGATAAAACCGAATTCCGGTCTACTGAAGTCCGTTATGTCGAGGTTTTACTGTACCGATTTTTCTGGCTTACCAAATTTTCACCCCCCAAAATTGCTAAATTACCGAATTTTCACCCCCCAAAATTGCTAAGACAATACCTATTACTTGTCCTTTCAGCATTAAATTGAAGAAGCATATATAAACACGTTAAGGTGGTTTGGGCATGTGGAGAGGATGGAGAGTGAAAGATTGACGAGGAAAGTGTATGTGAGTGAGGTGGAGGGGGCGAGAGGGAGGGGGAGGCCGAGGATGAGATGGAGGGATGGAGTGAAGAGGTATATGAGAGAGGGGGGTGTGAGTTGGGAGCGTGGTAGTCAAATGGCAGGGGACAGAGTGACATGGAGGCAATTTGTTTGTGGCCACCCCGTTCGGGATTGAGGCGTCTGGCGATAGATAGATATATATATATAAATAAATAGGTTATGACAAAAAACAATTTAGTGCATTTAATAGTAATCCCTCCAATATCCATTGTAATAGAGCCAAAGGCATGTCCGAATATTGGTTTTGTCCGGATATTGGTCCTGAAGCTCCAGCACTGGTTTTTCATGACCCTAACCTAACCTAACCTAAATCAGAAAACTACCTTCCTACCTCCCTAGTGGTCATGTATAGCACTTATTTAGGTCCCTTTTCACATAAATAATGCACACATAGCATGAATTTATTGAATTTTAACCAAAAAATGATGATTTAGAGGTGAGTGAGTCATAGGAGCTCAGAACTTGCCAGCATAGTATAAGTAAGTGTCGGACATGGAAATCATCTTTTCTCACATTTTATGCACTAAATTATTGGATACAAAGCATCAGATACAGTAAATGATGTTAATTGCTACCAGAAAAATGGTTAGGTTAGGTTAGGTTAGGTTAGGTTAGGTTAGGTTAGGTTAGGTTAGGTTAGGTTAGGTTAGGTTATGACCGGACATGAAATTCACTGCTTCAAGCTTTTTCATAGCTGGTGCACTTAATAACCATGCATGAAAGAATTAAATTAAAAGCAGGAAATTATGATTAACACAATGTTAGGTTAGGTTAGGTTAGGACTGGACATGAAATTCACTGCTTCAACCTTTTTTCTAGCTGTTTTACTTAAGAACCATGCATGGAAAAATTAAATAGCAAGCAGGAAATTATGATTAACATTTAGGGTAATTTTTTAACACATGTACAGCATGATGAAAACAGGTTAGGGATGAAAATCTTTATGGTAACCATAGGTTAGGTTAGGTTCGGACCGGACATGAAATTAACTGCCTCAACCTTTTTTCTAGCTGTTTTACTTAAGAACCATGCATGGAAAAATTAAATAGCAAGCAGGAAATTATGATTAACATTTTTGGTAATTTTTTAACACATGTACAGCATGATGAAAACAGGTTAGGCTTAAAAATCTTTATGGTAACCATAGGTTAGGTTAGGTTAGGTTAGGACCGGACATGAAATTAGCTGCTTCAACCTGTTTTCTAGCTGTTTTACTTAAGAACCATGCATGGGAAAATTAAATTGCAAGCAGGAAATTATGGTTAACATTTAGGGTAATTTCTTAACACATTAACAGCATGATGAAAACAGGTTAGGCATGAAAATCTTTATGGTAACCATAGGTTAGGTTAGGTTAGGTTAGGACATGAAATTCACATCTTCCACCTTTTTTCTAGCTGTTTTACTTAAGAACCATGCATGGAAAAATTAAATTGCAAGCAGGAAATTATGATTAACATTTAGGGTAATTTCTTAACACATTAACGGCATGATGAAAACAGGTTAGGCATGAAAATCTTTATGGTAACCATACGTTAGGTTAGGTTATGACCGGACATGAAATTAACTGCTTCAACCTTTTTTCTAGCGGTTTTACTTAAGAACCATGCATGGGAAAATTAAATTGCAAGCAGGAAATTATGATTAACATTTTTGGTAATCTTTTAACACATTTACAGCATGATGAAAACAGGTTAGGCATGAAGTTAGGGTACTTACGAACAAGAAGCTGCCCTCTGATGTAATAACCCACTCTATCATCTCAGACTCTGACAGGAAGACCTTGCACCTGACACACCTTTCCAATTGAGAATCACCAGCACTTATCACCAACACTTTACACAACTTTTTTTTTTTTTTTATAACTGGAATCACATCACTTCTCTGCACTGTACATAACAGTAAATTCCATCATCACACACATGATGAAGAAGGTAAAGAGCAGTATCAAGCACTGTAGGAGGTAGGGTATCACCACAAAAGCAATCAATATGGCCGCCATTGTCGGAGGTGTTCATGAGTCAGTAACTGAGTGGGTAATGGCGACTGACAGACAGACGCCACAAGTGTAAACATACCCGATCAGCGCGGGCGGGAAATTCAAACTGACGCAGTCCCAAAAAATCGAAAATTTTTCAATATTTTCCGAATTTTTTGGCATTTTGGGGGTTGGGCAGCCCAGAATATCCGAATAGTGAGTATATCCGAGTATTGGACGTCCGAATATTAGAGGGATTACTGTACATATAACCCCTTCAGTGCTGGGTGTATTTTCATTTTGTTTTTGTTGCCACCAGACAATTTTAGTTAGTGTAGGTTGGATCTGTGGAAGTGCTCGGGGTTGGTACAGCCTTCGTTAGCCCCTTCAGTATGTGAGTCCAGTCCTGAGTGCCATAAATTCGGCTGGAGAAAGCGTAAATAAAGTAGAAATAGACGTCACACTACTGAAGTGGTTAATTGGTAGAAAATCATTCACAGAGGCAGTACAGACTGTCGGTAGTGTGTGTTGGAGATGGATTTTCACCTCCCCAAATTGCAATAACAATACTTATTACTTGTCTTCTTAACACTAAAGTAAAGGAGCATATACAGTGTATAAATTAATAAAGAAAGACAAAAAAGAAAGAATTCATCGTCAGAGGCAGTAGATCGTCGGCAGTTTGTTTTGTTTTGGAGACGAAGGTGGTGGAGATGGGTAAGTTCACACTTGAACGTAAATTCTAAAAAGTACCCAGTATTTATTTCACTGTATATTAAGAACTAAACTTAAATGTAATCACTGTAATAGACTGCAGTGTAACACCTTTCGTTAGAGGCAGTAGATTCTCCGAAGTTCGGCAGTTTGTTTTGTTTTGGAGACGGAGTTGGTGAAGGTGGGTGAGTTCACACTTTAACGTAAATTCTAAACAGTACCCAGTATTTATTCACTCTATATTAAGAACTAAACTTAAATGTAATCTCTGTAATAGACTGCAATGTAACACTTCCAGTAATAATAGTACTGAACTTTAATCATGATCACTACACTAAGTCACACGCACACTTTTTTTTTTTTTTTTTTTTTTTTAAGCTTCATTCCTTTATGACTAGAGGTGCCAGTATCACTTCTTTTAAGCTTTGAACCTTCCATGGCAAGGCAGAAGACAAAAGGAGAGCATTGCTCAGCACTAGATGACAGTAAGAATGGCGCAACTACCTTCTCCAAAAGCAAGCACCAGACTGGCGCCATGTGTCCGCCTGGTGCCATTTCTCCCCCTACTTTCGCATTTCGGCCTACTTTCATACGTGGTCTCGGCCTGAGTTCGGCTAACTGAAGATTCCGGCTTCTAAAAGTTCGGCTTATGCAAGGTTTACTGTACATCTCTACATTCTTTCCATAGCATATTTTATGTGATTAATATCATATTCTAGGTTTCTTCCACCGCTACAACTCGGCATTCAAGATGAAGAAGTTGCAAGTTTAGGCAAGTTTAAGGGGAAAAGAGTGTAGTTACAAAGCTTATAGCCATATTCACAGCACTGTTAAGCCATCGTCATCATCACCATCATCCCAGCCTCTTTTTTCTGCCCGTAGATGGGGTGAAGCAAGACCCAGAAAACAAGAAAGGAGAAAAACATGATACAGGGAAAACTATTCCAAAGCATACCCTGTGAAATGGGACACACTCTTTAACTCATCAATCATGCCCCCAGAATCCTAACTTAACCTCATATGCATAGCCTTCCAGACAGATGGAATGTATCCAATATCTGTCAACTTATTAAAATGGTACCATACCTTTCATGTGTTCTTCACTGCAAAATTCATCCAACCTTCATAAATGTCTTAATTCTGAAATGAATGGGCATGAATCACTATGTCACCCCATACTTTGTCATCAGGTTGCCCTCCAACATCTCACACCACTCTCTTTTATGCACCTTTCCATCCCATCCTCCACCTCATCCTTGGTCTGCCCCTTCCACCTGCCCTGTTCACTTCAACCACATACACTGTCTGTCAGTTTCTTGTTATTCATTCTTTCCACATAACCAGACCATCTCATAGTATTTCTGACACTGTGAAATCAAAATTCCTAATTCCTCCCCTTTTGTTGGCAGTTGAATTTTATGGTCGATCTGGTATTCCTGATGGATAATTATAAAGCAGCCGGGTTGTGTGGTCGGCCACTGTTGGTGATGTATGGAGATCTTGATGGGAACCCACAGGATTACCCAGGTCTTGTTTGCACCAAGGTTTGTTATTTTTCATTGTTTACATCAATTTACAGAACTAGTTTGGTTTTTCCACATATTTACAGGTGGGGGCACTCACCATCCACTCACTTGATGTAGTTCTGCTCTCAGGTGTCTGCCCTTTCCTCTTCTTCCTTCTTTCCTTCCTTCCTTCCTCTTCTGTCTTTCTTTACTTTATTCTTTCCTCATCCTTCTGCCTATGGGTGACTTGACACTCCCACTTTTGTCTTTCTTTCCTTCTTTCTTTCCTCTTCCATCTGCCCATGGGTGACTCTACACTGAGTGACAAGCCAAATGGTTTCCTTTACACCAGGAAGCCATATACTGCACTTGGTGATAACCATATAACCAAACTATACTCGAGGCTGTTTGGCCAGACTGCCTAGGGGACATCTACTACTACTACTATGGCACCTGGTTAGTTTAGTGGATAATTATGGTGCTCCGGTCGGATTGAACTTGTTTAGGTTCATATCCAAGAGGTGATTGGTGTTTATTGCTCACACAGTACCACTCAGGGATGAGTGAGGCTGGTCGCTCTCGTCTTAAATGTCAGGACCAACTTGTCAAGCCATGGATTCCTACGCTTCTCCTGGGGGCAACGTAGGATTGTATGATGGATGGATACACTTTTTTACTGTTAAACTATTTTACTTGTTTTTGAAAGATTGCAAAAGGACTTGAATATAAGTTGAGGAAGAGTTGGTGCCTGAATAATGTTAAAAAAAAAAAAAAGATTAGTTTCCCAAATAAATCTGTAGATATTTGAACGGTTTAGAAAAGGTATTGATGTGAGCGAAAGAAAAAAAAGTTTAGTTTCTCAAACAAATCTATAGATATTTGAACAGTTTGGAAAAGGTATTGATGGGAGCAAAGAGTATATCCATCCATCCATCATCCAGTCTTTTGCCGCCCCATGAGGAGCATACCCCAGGGCTAGGCAAGTTGGTCCTGACATTTAAGATGAGAGTTGCCAGCCTTACTCATCCCAGAGTGGCATTATGTGAGCAATAAACCCCAACCACCTCTTGGATATAAACCTACACAGGCTCAATCCAACTGAAGTGCCCTAATTACCCACTAAACCACCAGGTGCCATAATTTGGTTATATGGTTACCACCCAGCATAGTAAATGGTTTCTTGGTGTACAGGAAACCATTTGGCTGGTCACTCAGTGTAGAGTCACCTATAGGCAGAAGGAAGAGGAAAGGTTAAGGAAAGAAAGACAGAAGAGGGAGTATAAAGTCACCCATAGGCAGAAGGAAGAGGAAAGAATGAAGTAGAGAAAGACAGAAGAGGAAGAGAGGAGAAGACAGACACCCAAGCAGTGCTAGATCGAGTGAGTGGATTGTGAAAGGATATATTTATTCAAAAGTAGTCTGGATAAATTTTGTTATTTTTGTAATGCTACCCTTGTCAGTCTGATCAAGCAGACCCATCAACTGCAGGCAGTCAGGTGCTTCTGTAGGGCCATCCTTGCATTGACCCATATTCCTATATGACTAACAGGTCTTTGCCACGCTGAGGCTTGGGGATCAGTGTAGAAGTTTTGTTCCTGGGTGGATGCCACATTTGCATCTCCGCCCAGTTAACAGACGCACCATGGGAAATTCCACTTCTCCCCATTATTTGGCTGTATAGTTACAGTCCATTGTTGTAAATTGTTTCCAGAGTTACAGGAAACCATTTGGCTTGTTACTCGGTGTACAGTCACCTGAACTGGAAAGAAGAGTAATATATAGAACAAGAAGGTTAGGAAAAATGAGAAGAGAGGAGAACAGGCACATAAAGGTAATGATAGACATGGAGGAAGGAGTAGGCAGCACTGCATCAAGTGAGTTGATGATAGACACCCCTGCCTACTACCAACTGGATAGAGATAGGACAACACACCCTTATCTCATCCTATATACTACAGCTAGGTAAATACACCTGCTTCCCTGTTTGTACCCATATGCTGAAGTTAGGCTAGGGTAGGGGAGGTTGGGTTGAGTTGAGTTAGGTTAAGTTTGGTTAGGTATACAAAAGTTACATTAGGTTAAATGTACCAGAATTTGTTTTTTATTACCTATGTATAGCTATTTTATGTCTATTTACACCTCTACTTATTTACATGTGTTTACACTAGGTTACCACTGTTTATTTACACCTGTTTTATGTCTGTTTACGGATGGTGTCAGCTAAATAGGACATGTGAACCTAGAATTACTTTTGCATTCGTGTTAACTTGGTATCGCAGTCCTTCACCTGACAGAAATGAATAAAGTAATCTTGCAGTAGCTATGACAATGTGTAAATTGCAATACTAACAATAAAGAAAAGTATGGCATGGTGGGATGTTGAGGTTAAAAGAGCGGTGGAGGAAAAGAGGAAGTAGTGGCTAAAGTGGTTACAGGACAGGGGTTCAGTTGAAATAAGAACTGAATACTGTATATTGAGAGCAAGAAACATGTAAAGAGACTATTGAAGAGGAAGAAGAAGGAGGTAAATGATGATCTAGGAAGAAAAATGAATACAAACTACTTTGAAAATAGGAAGTTATTCTGGAAAGAGGTGCGGAAATGTAGAAGGGAAAGTGGAAAGAAATGTGATGGTGTGAAGGATGCAGGTGGTAGATTATTAACCCAAGGGGATGAAGTAAGGACCAGATGGAAGGGACATATTGAAAGCCTGATGAATGGGAATAGAGAGAGCTGAGCGGCTGTAAACATGATTGGTTTTGGGGGGGTGTAGAGAAGAAATACAGTCCCAGGAGACATGACACTCACTTGCACAGGTGAAGAATGCTGTGAAGCAGCTGAAAAATGGGAAGGCTGCTGGGGTTGATGATGTGTATGCAGAGATGATTAAGTGTAGTGGAGAGAGCAGAATGAAGTGCTTGTTGGAGATATGTAAGAAGGCATGGATGAGTGAAACTGTGCCAGTAGAGTGGAAAAAGGCTGTGATTGTACCCCTGTACAAAAATAAAGGTGGGCGAAGTGAGTGCAAGAATTATTGAGGCTTAAGTTTATTGAGTGTGGTAGGGAAGGTATATGGAAGAATTATTATAGAGAAAGTCAGAGAGATATCAGAAGTCCTAGTGAGTGATGAACGGGGTGGCTTTAGGTCGGGCAGAGGATGTGAGGATCAAATATTTGAAGTGAGACAGATAGCAGAGAAGGCTTGTGAGAAGGACCATAAGGTGTTTATGGCATTCATGGATCTGGAAAAAGCATATGACAAAGTAGACAGAGAAGGATTGTGGAAAGTTTTGCACATGTATGGTGTAGATGGTAAGCTGCTAGGTGCCGTCAAGAGTTTTTATGATGGTAGTGAAACATGTGTAAGGGTTAATGGGCATCTAAGTGAATGGCTCACGATCGGTGTGGGTGCGTGGCAAGGTTATGTGATGTCCCCATGGTTGTTCAATATACGTATGGATGGGATGATGAGAGAAGTAAAAACGCGAGTAATGGAGAGAGGGATGGCGATGGTAATGAATGGTGATGGATGGAATATCTTAAATTTGTTGTATGCTGATGATGCTGTACTGCTTGCAAATACCGGACAAGAACTTGGTACACTAGTGCAGAGTTTTGCTGATGTCTGTGAGTGTTGTGCCATGAGAGTAAATTTAGAAAAGAGTAAAGTGATGGTTATTGAGAGAGAAGGTGACTCCCAGTGTGATGGCACAGTGAATGGAGAGAGACTGGGTACAGTGATAGAAAAGAGAGGAAAATGTGCAAAAGAAGTTGAAAGTTGAGTGACAAAAGGAAGAAAAGTAGCTGGTGCAATGAAGGCATTGATAAGAAACAGAGGTTTGAGTGTTGCAGCTGCACAAGGCTTACTTGAAGGAGTGTTAGTGCCAACTATAACATATAGATGTGAGACTATGATGTGGCATGAAAATGAAAAGTCACCAGTGAGAGCAGTGGAGATGGGACTGCTGAGAAGTGTATGTGGAGTACAGAGGATGGATAGGATACAAAATAATGTGATTCGTGAAAGATGTGGAGTGAGGAAGTCGTTGGACACCAAAATCGAAGAGAGTGTACTGAGATGGTATGGTCATGTGGAGAGAATGGATAACAATAGTGTGGTGAAATAGGTACAGTAAAACCTCCATATAATGGACTTCAATAGACCAGAATTCGCTTTTATCGGACTCGAGGAGCTACTGGACTAAATTCCTATATGTCGGAAAAAGTCCGATAAAGCCAGAAGCAGTCCGGACTGCCTGACCACTTCAGCTATGTTCACCACAATAAGGTAAATAAAAGACATGTTTATCAGTGTACAGTACAGTATTATTATACCATTTGATTAATGTAGTGAAGGTATAACATAGTACAGTATTGCAGTGGTAGTGAAAACAGTTTAAAAACCAGTGGTGCAATCCGGACTAATGTCTGATATATCGGAAAAAGTCCGGATTAGCAAGGGAAAGTCTGGATGTCGGTTTTATTGGAATTTCGCATTTTTCGGAATGGTTAAGGCCCCAATTAGTCCGTTATAGTGAGGTCTTACTGTATATATGAGCAAATTTGAAGGAGGGAAGAGGTGAGGTAGACCAAGGAGAAGATGGAGAGATATGGTGGATGAGTTTGTGAGGAAGAGAGGTTTGGAAGTCGGTGATGCTAGGGAACTGACAAGAGATCGAGCTGGCTGGATGAATGTTGTGAGAAGAAGTGCATGATCATGGATTTTGTCACCCCTTTTTAATGTGGCAGTGTCCAGATTGACTCTATCAGATACGTTTATGTGAAGGTACAAAACATGGTGAATGTTTGTGGCGTATCCGATAGAGCCAGGATTCTGGGTGCTTGAACGATGAGTGAATGGAAGCGTGGCCCATTGGATTGGGCAAATTTGGGCTGTCTGGATGTTGCTACTCGTCACCCTGCCCCAGGGTGGGAAAGGAGGTTTGGATGATGATGATGATGATGATGATGCAATATTGTCTAGAAAATATTAGTGAGGTTTTCCTGTTCTATAGTGAAAGTGAGAAGTACTAATGTTAGGGGTAGGGTTGTGAGAGGTGACCAAAAAAAGACCTGGGATGAAGTCATTGAGTGTGACCTCAGAGATAGGGGACTGAATAGGGAGGCTACCAGAGATCGAGCAGCATGCAGGGCTCCCATAAGGTGACCAAGGCCAATGCATGCAAGCATGCTGGAACCTTTAAAAATGAAACAAAATGATAGTACATTTTTCTAAGGTGACAAACATCCCAGGCTCCTTTGAACTTATTTTTAACAAGTGTTGTCAGATTGGGGGATTATTTTGGTTAGTAACCAAGAAGACTCATTCCTGTGTCATAGGTATGGTAAGGCTGATTAAATTTCATGTAGCCACAACTTAATATTCAAGTTGTGGGAATGGCCCATTTATGTTAGATAAAAATAAACTGGTAGTGGTATCCAAGGAGACTCAAAACAACCTTAACTTCGTATCCAGGTTTTTGATTGTGGCACAGTTTCATCAGGTGTGTGAGGATAAGGTAGTCTGGAGGTGCTTCTGTCATACTCTGTCTGGGAATTCCCAGGAGGAAGTGAGGCATCAGAGATGATGATGATGATGAAAAAGAAGCAGTTATACTAAGGTGATAAGGCCATATCATAAGTCACTTAGGAGGCTTCATAGTACTTCCTCTGTAGTGAAATATATAGCTTATAACCATTTATCATTCTCCCATATGTTATTTATATAATTTAATATTGATCCTTTTTGTAGCAATTACATACATATGATTATTGAAATATTATGTGCAACATAAATTGCTAAATAGGAGCATTTGCTTTCTTAGTGTAATTAGGAAAAATATATGGTAGGATACTTATTAACAGAGTTAAGAAAATAACAGAGGAATTAGCTGGAGAAGAAAAGGGAGGTTTTAGGAAGGGAAGAGGTTGTGTAGATCAGATATTCATCCTTAGATCTTTAGTGAAAAAGTTTCTAGGGAAGGGAGAGAAGTTGTATGCAACCTTCATGGATTTGGAGAAAACATACGACAGGGTGGATAGACAAGGATTGTGGAAAGTATTAATAGAGTGTATGGAGTAGACGGAAAGTTGTTGAAGGCCGTGAAGAGTATGTATGAGGGTCCTAAGACTGCAGTGCATGTGGGTAGTGAACTGAGTGAATTTTTCCATTTGAAGGTTGGATTGAAACAAGGTTGTGTCATGTCTCCATGGTTGTTCAGTCTGTGTATGGATGGGGTTATAAAAGAGATGCAAGGTAGGGGCAGTGGATGTTGGAGCAGCCCTAGTGAGAGAGGGCAGTGTTTGGAAACTACCAGTAGTGTTGTTTGCAGATGATACTGTGCTGTTAAATGAAGATGAAGGGGAGCTGCGAGTCTTGGTGGATGAGTTTGGGAGAGTGTGTAAGAAACAGAATCTAAAGGTGAATGTAGGGAAGAGTAAAGTGATGGTCTTTGAGAGAAGTGAAGTCAGTGAATGTACAGTGAGGTTGGATGAGGAGGAAATGGAAAATATGAGTGTGTTAAGTACTTGGGTAGTGTGATGAGTAAGGATGGAAGTTTAGAGGGTGAAGTGCTTGAAAGGGTACAACAGGGAAGAAAGGTTGCTGGTTCCTTGAAAGCAGTGATAAGAAACAGGGAAATGAGCATGGAAGTGAAAAAGTTGTTACATAACAGTATTGTGATACCAACTCCAACCTATGGAAGTGAAGCTTGGACCTTGTTGGAAGGACTGAAGTCAAGAGTGAGAGCAGTGGAAATGAGTTATTTGAGAGGAGCATGTGGAGTCACATGGAGAGGCAAACTGAGAAATGAGGAAGTGAGGAAGCGTTGTGGTGTGGACATGGTTGTGATAGGAAGCATTAGGAGAAACACGTTAATGTGGTTTGGCCTTGTGGAGAGGATGGAGAGTGAGAGACTGATGAGGAGAGTGTATGTGAGAGAGGTGGAGGGGGGAAGAGGGAGGGGGAGGCCAAGAGTTAGATGGAGGGATGGAGTGGAGAGGTATATGAGAGAGGGGGGTGTAAGCTCGGGGCAGGGCAATGAAACGGCGGGAGACAGGGGGACATGGAGGCCAATTGGTTGTGGCCTCCCTTTATGAGATTAAGGTGTCTGGCAATAGACAGACAGATAAATTGCTAAAGAAGTGTTATGAAATCTCCAAAGCCTCTTACAATACAACCCATGATATGCATGTTTTCTCTCTCTAGGTGAACATACCTTTCCGATATGGGACCCATCACACAAAAATGATGATTCTGAAATATAAAGACGGACTGCGAGTGGTTATTCACACTGCAAACCTCACAGCCGATGACTGGTATGAGAAGACACAAGGATTTTGGGTTTCTCCCTTCTTTCCTGAATTAGGTGGGTTTTCTTTCATCATCATCATTATTCTGTTGTCCTTACTTTGCAAACTCCATTTCTTATTTCCTCCCTTCTTCTTTTCCTTCCATACCATTATCATCTCTACTTTCCTTCCTTCTTTCTTTCTTTCCTCCCTCCTTCCCTTCAGTATCATCATCATCGTCAATGTCAATCATCATCATCATCATCATTCTTTTTTTTGTCATTTCCTTGCTTTCTTCCTTATTTCTTCCCTTCCTCTCATTTCCTTTCTTATCATCATCATTCCTTCCTTTCTTCTTTTTTTTCTCCATTTTTCCCTCCTTCCCTCCCTTCTGTATCATCATCATCCTCTTCATCACCACCGTGACCACCACAACCACACAAAAATGATGTTTTGAGAATATAAGCATAGCTGCTGTGTGGTGATTAATACTGAATAGAATCTCTTTATACTGGATCAGTTGGAGGAAGCCGTATCCAATAAAGCTGATAATTCGGTAAATCCAGTGGTCCCCCCTGAAGCGAGATTTCAAGCACCTAATGGAAAATGAGTAAAATAGCATATTCTAGTACAAAAAATGAAAACTGTACCCATTTTACACTAACTTTGTCCATAGCTTCACACCCTTGTCCATTCCAACCCAGCCCAGGTGTGTGGAAATAACTGCTTCCAGCTTTGGAAACTGGATTCTATTCATACATTTATGTTAGTTTTACAGTATTATGTATTTCACTTAATTAGCTTACAAGTTGATTGTAATGTGAATATATTATACATTAATATGCTATGACAATATTTACTGTCGTTGGTACGACAGCTTTGCGTGACCAAGCAATATGTAGGCATTATAGGCACTAGTATATATCTCATATCACAGTGTGTAGTATATAGTGTCTACTGGAGACATACACAGCTTCTCACTAGGAATGTCAATCCACGTGATATATATCCACAATCCTGTTGTCCCAGATGACTAAGAATTTCGTGACTTATTCAAACACTTGGGGTAACCAGCTCTAGTTGGTTATTCCACGTGAATGGAAATCTTCCAGACACACTTCATCACACACACACATCCCCTCCAAGGTGTATATAACTTCAGGGAGATTCCCTTCGGGTCAGTAGGGGTTAGAGAGAGCCCGAGAGTACGATCCAGGGCAGAAGGCAGGAGATAGGGTCAGCTAGGAGGTTTGCCATCACACCACGTTACGCTGTCAGCCACACTTCGATATAACTGTGTACAGTTAACTCCGTAACCCAAGAGTGCTCTGTAACTCACCTTGCTTATGATACACAAAGGGGGGAAGGTGAGAAGGGAGAGAGACCAACCTATTCACTCTGCTCGACGATGCACCATTTTACTAAGCAGCAGCCCTGTTACACTCCACTGGTGATAGAAGGAAAGCCATTAATCTTTGATACACCTACAATCCCTCCATCTAATCAAACCCTTTGGCTACGTTTATCAGCATTGGTGACAGCAGTGAACAATGGTAAACTACAATAAACTATGTTCATCAATACAGAGAAGGAATGCTGTGCCAGGACACGTGACACTTGTGCAGGTGAAGAACTCTGTGATGCAGCTGAAAAATGGGATAGCAGCTGGGGTTGATGAGTGTAGGCAGAGATGATTAAGTGTAGTGGAGAGAGCAGAGTGAAGTGCTTGTTGGAGATATGTAAGAAGGCATGGATGAGTGAAATTGTGCAAGCAGAGTAGAAAATGGCTGTGATTGTACTCCTGTACAGAAACAAAGGTGAGCAAAGTGAGTGCAAGAATTGTCATAGCATAAGTTTATTGAGTGTGGTAGGGAAGTTATATGGAAAAGTTATAAAGTAAGAGAGATATCAGAAGTCCTAGTGAGTGATGAACAGGGTGGCTTTACGAGTGACAGAGGATGTGTGGATAAAATATCTGCAGTAAGACAGATAGTGGAGAAGGCTTGTGAGAAGGACTATAAAGTGTTTATGGCATTCATGGATCTGGAGAAAGCATACGACAAAGTAGACAGAGAAGGATTGTGGAAGTTTTTGCACATGTATGGTGTAGATGGTATGCTGCCAGGTGCTGTCAAGAGTTTTTATGATGGTTGTGAAGCATGTATAAGGGTAAATGGGCATCTAAGTGAATGATTCACGATCGGTGTGGGTGTGCGACATGGTTGTATGATGTCCCCACGGTTGTTCAATATATATATGAATGGGGTAATGAGAGAAGTAAAAATACGTGTAATGGAGAGATAGCTGCGGTTTGTAATGAATGGTGATGGATGGAATATCTCATATTTGTTGTATGCTGATGATGCAGTACTACTGTACTTGCAAATACCGGACAAGAACTTGGTAGAGTAGTGCATAGTTTTGCTGATGTCTGTGAACATCATGCCATGAGAGTAAATGTAGAAAAAAGTAAAGTGATGGTTATTGAGAGCGGTGACTCTCAGTGTGATATTACAGTGAATGGAGAGAGACTGGAATTGGTGAGAGAGTTTAGATACCTGGGTACATGATAGAAAAGAGAGGAAAATGTGCAAAAGAAGTGGAAAGTAGAGTAACACAAGAAAGGAAAGTAGCTTGTGCAATGAAGGCCTTGATGAGAAACAGAGGCTTGAATGTTGCAGCTGCACGATGCTTACATGAAGGGGTTTTAGTGCCAACTTTAACATGTGGATGTGAGACAATGGTATAGCATGAAAATGGTGAGTCAAGAGTGAGAGGAGTGGAGATGGGAGTGCTGAGGAATGTATGTGGAATACAGAGAGTGGATAGGATACGAAGTAATGTGATTCGTAAAAGATGCGGAATGGGGAAGTCTGTGGGCACCAGAAGCGAAGAGAGTGTACTGAGGTGGTATGGTCATGTGGATAGAATGGATAACAGTAGAGTGATGAAAAAAGTATACATGAGGGAATTTGAAAGAGGGTGGAGGTGAGTTAGGCCAAGAAGGTGGAGGGATATGGTGGATGAGTCTATGAGGAAGGTAGGTTTGGAAGTCGGTGAGGCTAGGGGACTGACAAGAGATCGAGCTGCATGGAAGAATGTTTTGAGAAGAAGTGCACGATCAGGGATTTGGCACCCCTTTTTAACGTGACAGTGTTCAGATTGACTCTATCAGGTACGTTTATCTGAAGCTACAGAATGTAGTAATGTTTTTGGCGTATCAGATAGAACCAGGATTCCGGGGACTTTAATGATGAATGAATGGAAGCATGGCCCATCGGATTGGGCAGACATGGGCTGTCTGGACAGTGCCACTCCTCACCCTGCCATGGTAGGAAAGGAGGTGCAGATGATGATGATGATGATGATAAACTGTTTCGAAATATCAGTTCCTTTACCTTTTGTATTTGCATTTGCATTTTAGAGAAGCTATTATGTTATTACTGCTTTATAGGTTTGCATTTTAAAAGATTATTAAGACATTGATCTTTAAAAGTAAGTGATGTCTTTGCCAGTGGCCAGATAATAGAAAATATAATATGAATCACTTAACATTTATGCTTCCTTAGAAGTATGTAAGCACTCCATCATTAGACAGATAGTAAGTACACAACAGTTTAACTTTAAAAACTAAGCCAAATCTTAGCCAATAACAACAGATGAAATGCATAACATATGTAAACTTCTGGTCATTACCCAAATACAGTACAGTATACCCTTGCAATAATGAACCCCAGCACAGCAAATACTGGATTCAGTGGACTCCATGAAGCCCACCGAACTCTTGTCGGCTATAACGAACATTATCCTTTAAATGGGGCACGGTGGGCTGTAGTACATGAGTTTTCTATCCTGTTTACTCTAACCATGAGTGAAATTGACCTCTCCTCTTCTTGATTGCTGAGTTGTATTAACAGACTCTGCAAGTAGTGATGCTGTACCAGTCATGGAGAAGCACTATGACAAGAATGTGAAATAAGCTGCAAAAAGGCAAAATTATGGACCAACTTAGTGTAAAATGGGCATAGTTTACATTTTTAGTACTAGAAGATGCCATTGTACTTATTTATATTTAAACATGTGCTTGGATTCCCACCTCAGGAGGGACCCTTGGATATAACGGACAATCAGCTTTAACAGACCTAGCTTACCTCCAATTACTTCTTTATAGCAAGGGAGTCTACTGTAATGAAACACAGCATTTATACTTAAAATTTGGTAAAATCTTGGCCAGCTTACCATTGGCCCAAAAATTACCTTTTATACATAAAACCACATAACATCAATTGGTCATTAGCCTACTATAAGACAAACCAGCCAACAAAATCAGTGCATAATGGTAAAAATACACCTGCTTTCTTCCCTGAGATTGGATTTGGCTCACTAATATTCAAGGATTGTCCCTCATATATAACATAACTAAAACCTCATTGCATGAAATAAACTATGAATGGCTAAGTACAGTGTATTCTAAGTAGGTAGTATATTGTACTGTAGTGGCTTATGTTACACGCACACTGAAAATGTCATGCTTTTCTAGATTTTTTTTTAGACAGTACTGGTAGCTCATTCAGTCAAGAGTAATCTTTATTTGCCCTGAAAAGGTTTTCTATGAAAGTGAGTGACACTTTTTGGTCAGTGTCTAATGCCATGCTAAATATTTATTCTGAAGTTATACTTGAAGCTGGTCATCAGTTATGTGTGCAAACATTAGTAGCTTACACACAGTCACCCATACATACACACCACCAGATGATGTTAACACTCTTTAGTTGATCATCTTTCCTATAGATATGAGTGAAAAGTTGCAAACCTTGTATGATGGAATAGTGAAGAAGCAGAGGCTAGATATGTATGTAACATTTTTTCTGTCAACTAAGGGTTGTTTCAGTGTAGAAAGTGAGCTTTAATGGAGCTGTCAAATGTTGTTCATCCCCATATTACATGCGGTAAATAACTTCTTTATTGAGACTACAGATTGAGATGGTTTGGGCATGTGGAGAGGATGGGGGATGACAGTTGGGTGCAGAAAGTGAGAAGTGTTAATGCTGGGGTTGTGAGAGACAGTTAAAAGAAAAATCTGAGACAAGGGACCTTAGGGATAAGGGACTGAATAGGGAGGCTGCCAGAGATCGAGCAGCATGGAGAATTGCCATTAGGTGACCAAGGCTGGCATTTGCAAGCATGTTGGAGCCTTTATAACGAAATGAACAAAACAGTTGGCTTTGTTGTTCTATCATGGTCTGTCTGATTGAGCAGACCCATCAACCACAAGCAGTTTCCCCTGCAGGGTCATCCCATGCAATGAACCGATGTTCTCATGTGGCTGACAGCACCTCGCACAGTGAGGCATGGGATTAGTGTGAAGATTTGGCTCTTGGGTGGATGCTGTAGTTGTGTCTCTCCACCCAGTTAACAGGGACACCATAGTAGACTCTGTCACCCCATTGTTTAGATATATAGATGCCACCCAGCATTGTAAATGGTTTTCTGAATTACAGGAAGCCATTTAACTTGTCACTCAGTGTAGAGCCACCTGCGGTGGAAAGAATAATAATATGTAGTAAGTGGAAGGATGGGAGAAATAGGAAGAGAGAACAGACACAGAAAAAGAAGGCAGACATGATTAAGAAATAGGCAGCACTGCATGAAGTGAGCGGATGATGGGACACTCCCACCTACCACCTACACTACAGGGAGATGATTGACTAAATACCATTTAAATAAAGAATATAAGAACTAATGGTTGTTGGCAGTTTGTGCATATGTCAACAGTGTATGTGTATACTAGTGGTGGTCTGAATATTCACATTCACAAGCATAGTGTCCGATATTTTTTTCAATATTTGCATTTGCTTGTTGTCATGTAAGCATTTTGCAAGTACAGTAATAATAATGTAAGTTTATTCATAAAGTTTGTTGAAAATCAAATAAAGAGTTAAAAGCATCAGATGAATGAGTGTTCTAGGCTAGTGTTGCCAACCAAGCAGCTGTGCCAGGCTAGCTAGGGATGTTTGCTGCATCATGCAGTGTTGCCAGACTCCCACAAAAGTTTTGATTTCTCCAGATTTTTTGTCCAGTGACAGATTTTCAGAATTTCTCCTTAAAAAGTGGGTAATCTCCATATCTTTAGCTCATAACCAGAAAAAATACTCTAAATCTCAAGAAATTCAGAGAGAGAGAGAGAGAGAGAGAGAGAGACACCTGTCTTACATGGTTTGTTCTGGGTCCGTTCGAAGTTCATCTAGGACATGTCTGATATCTGATATCCCCAGGGGACGCACGTAAGTGTTGGGTCCTCGTCCTGCATCCTGGTAACATAGAAATTTGTTCATTCAATTTTCTGTGGCTGAAACTCTTACAGTGAAATTAATTTGTATAAAAAAATATGAACAACTCACGTTTCTTTGTCATCAAAGAGAATACTCGTATTCACGAATATTGAAAATTCATACTGGGATTCGCATTCACGAATGTTGAAGAACATACATTCAGACCATCACTAGTGTATACCATTTATGTACATATAAACCCACATGGCCACCACACTTACACACTGCCAGTACAGTAGACCCAGTATACTATACTCACAGCCAACTGCTTTCAACATTGATTTTTTTTTTTCTCATTAATGGTTTTCAGTAACTTTTCTTTATTTGGCTGCAAAACATTCTAGAGGTAAAAACACTTCTTACATAATCAGGCAAAACAGTGAAAAAAATCCTGAGTAAAAGGCATATTGTATTAATATTTCTTCTGTCTGTATCCGATATGCCGATATTGACAATGTAAATGAGTATTCATTTAGTATCGGATAAAATTACAAATCATAACGGTTAGAGCACTGAGACAGAGATGGGGCAGTGTGAGTTAGAGGGAGGTTAGCATGGTGCTGGAGGATAGTGTAACACGGATGTGATCTGTGGCCAGCCTCTCCGGAATTAAGGCTTGTGTTTGTAGATTGGTAAAAAGTTTCATTGTATAATACAGTAGACCCTCGCTATAACGAACCCCGATATAGCAGACATCAGATTTAATGGTTGCCATAATGCCCACCAAACTTTTGTCGGTAACAACAAGCAGTGTCCATTAATGAGGCTCAGTGGGTCACAGTACATGTGTCTCCTACCCCTTTTACTCAAGCTTGGCCTGAAATTGTCCTTTCCCAGTCATGATTGCTGAGTTGTAATAACTTACTGTGCAGCAGTGATGCTATAATAGTCACAAAGTACTGTGACAAGGATGTGAAATGAGCGCAAAAGAGCGAAATTATGGACCAGGTAATGTAAAATGGGCATAGTTTTCATTTTTAGTACTAGAGTATGCCATTGTATTAATATATTTTCAACCATTTGCTNATAAATCTGATTTTATATGAGTGTATTGTCCTAGATAACTGACTGAAGAGTGTGATTGTAAATGTGTGTTATGGGAAAAATGATGCTTCGGAAAGAGGAAGATACAGACATAAATCTTATGGACCAGATAATGGAGAGAGGCCCAGATGGTAGGATAAGTTAAAGAATGAATATTGATGAGTTACGGTTTGGCACTATGCTTGACAAAAGAACAACTGATGCCATATTCATTGTCTGACAGCTTCAGAAAAATTATGTATGAGATGGTACCCAAAAGTTCCAAAAATTTGACTGAAGGAGGAAAAAATGAGCTGGTGGGTGACGATGGCCAGCTCTGAGCGGACCAAGCTTTGTCAGCAACCAGAAATGAATTTTGACACTAAAAGTCACTTCTACATGGAGGTACTCCAGTGCAACATTCCTCTCAAGAATCATGGCCCTGGCTTAACCAGAGCCTGAGCATTTTGCACAAACTAGGTCGTAATTTTAGTGCTTTTCGTATATTGTGCAGTTGTTGACCTTTGACCCCCAGACCTGGCAGATATAGGCCATGCATGTACACTTGTAGTACTCATTAACGTCTGCAAGCATACAAAGTTTCACTTGATTCCATCCACCCATGTGGAACTAGGGAACTTGAAATTCGCAGAATGGCCTACCACAGGTGCAGCTTCTGGGTGGTGCTGCCGGCAACTGGAAGTGAGTTTTTACACAAAGTGTAATTTTTGTATGGAGGTACTCCAGTGCAACATTCTTCCCAAGAATCATGGCCCGGACTTAATAATCTTTGGGGCCTTAGCATTTTACGCAAGCATAGTCGTGATTTTAGCTATTTTCGCTGTTTTTGCATTTGATGATCTTTGACCTCTGACTTGGCCAATGTAGTACATCAGTGTACAATAGAAAGTTGTAGTACTAGTCAGTGTCTCTAAGCATGGAAACTTTCATTCAATTCCAGAGAGCTGCTGGAGAACTAGGGGGACATTACTGAAAACTGGTATTGGTTGCTTGGGACACTGAGGCCAATCTTCACGGGGTTGCCACTTGGAAAGTAGAAGAAAGAGGGGGAAAATGGATGGCACACTTCCAATAGGATATGACCTCAAGATTATATCTAAGGAAGTCAGAGCTTTCTGTGCCCGTTAGTAATGCTTTTACAGCTCAAAGTGTGAAAAGTACGAAAAGCGTTTTTTTGGCCGTTGCTAGGGAACGAGTAGTTGCCTAGCAACCAAAACCTTGCGAACACAACTAGGTCATAGGCTGGTCCTAGTTTCCAGGTTTGGTTGGAATCAGCTAATTCTGAAGGGTAGAAGTGCCTGCCACAGTTAAACAAGAAATCAAGAAAGAAAGAAAACTTGACTAACAATAAGGGTAGCATAGAGGTGGCCAATTAACATCGAGCCCTAATCACCACCATCCCCTTCAGAATAGTCTCCTTCGATGTGCAGACATCAATCCCAACACTTCCCCCATGCTCAGAACACATTCCGGAAGTCCTTGTGCATCAGCTTGTTCAGGACCTTTTTGATTCCTCCTGGATCTCCCCAGTGGTGTAATATCTTAGTCCTTTCAGCTGGATTTTCATTTTCAGGAAGAGAAATAAATCGCAGGGGGCCAAATCTGGTGAATACGACGGGTGGGGGACAACCAGCATGTTTTTTTATGCCAAAAACTGCTGAACAATGAACGCTTTGTGCATAGGTACATTGTCATGGTGAATTGCATGTGTGCCACTTGTCTGAATATTTTCGCCTCATATCCTTCTGGAGCTGTCTCAAAACGCTGCAGTCGAATTTTGCATTAACAGTCTGTCCATGAGAAACAAATTCCTTATGAACATTGCCCACCATGACAGAGAAAGTGATGAGCATTGACTTCAGATTGCTGTTGACCTGACGTGCCTTCTTTAGTCAGGGCGAAGCTGGGCCCTTCCACTGCAATGATTGTTGTTTGGTTTCTGGGTCGTACCCATAAAGTGAGCTTTCATCACCAGTAATGACACTTGTGAGGAAGTTAGGGTCATTTCTGGCCATTTCCTTGAGCTCTATGCAGACCTCTACGTGATGCTGCTTTTGCTCATCAGTCAGGAGCCACGGGACAAACTTGGTGGCAGTTCATCTCATGTCAAGGTTGCCAGACAAAATTCATTGGCAGATTCTGTATGATAGACTAACTGTGTCATAAACATCGTTGATTGTTCTGTGATCTTTGAGGATGGTTGCACGAACTTTGACCACATTGCCAGGAGTTAAACTGGTGGACAGACGACAAGAACGTGCATCGTCATCTGTTGACATTCATCCATTTTTAAAACGTTTAAACCAGTAGTAGGTTTGTGTAACCCCCAAAGTAATGTCACCAAATGCTTGTTTTAACATCTGAGTTTCTGCTGTGTTGTTCCACTCAAAACTTAATGAAACCATGATGGTCCCCAGCCTGGCAGATCTGTTGTACAATGAAAGACCAGAAAAGCTGGGTCTGCTTTCCTTGGAAGAAAGACAAGAGGGGGTTGACATGATTGCAGCATTCAGGGCCATGATGGGAGTAGACAAATTGACAGAGAAGATGTGTTTTATGGAGTGGGGGAGCAACAAGAGGACATGGCAATAAATTGAAAAAGACAAGTTGCTTGGAGGATGTCAAGAAATACAGTTTTCCATACAAATGCTTTGACCTGTGGAATAGCCTGGACAAAGAGATCGTCCAGTCCAAAAACTTAAATGAGTTTAAGGCAGTTTGGCTGGTTTAGATGTGGAGACAGGACCCCACGAGTGTAGCTCATTTCCTGTATATAACAACTAGGTACAGCAAGTACAACTAGGTAAATACACACATTGCTCTTTCACATCCTCCATTTTTGAGATCACAAAATTTGCAAACTAACCCAAACGCATTGACAAAAAACACATACATGCAGTGAGCGTGCCCACCCTGCACAACACCACTTGACACACTAACAAACAAAGGGTGTGTTCACTGCCACCTAGCATCCACACACCATACAACAAGCAGTTTCCATCCTGCTTTCAGGAACTTTTGGGCAGCACCTCGTAGGAAAGAAAAGGGTGTTGTACTTTGTTTTTGTTGATGTAGAGGAGGCCTTTGACAGAGTCTAAAGGGAGGTGGCAAAGTGGGCAATGAAAAAGCATCAGATCGAAGAGTGGCTGGTTAGAATGGTTATGGCTATGTATGTGGGTGCTTGCACCCAAGTGAGAGTGAATGTAAATTTGAGTGATAAGTTTTCCATGAATGTAGGGAAGAGTAAAGTGATGGTCTTCGAGTGAAGTGAAGTCAATGAATGTATAGTGAGATTGGATGGGGAGGATATGGAGAATGTGAGTCCGTTTAAGTACTTGGGTAGTGTGATGAGGATGGAAGTCTGGAAGGTGAAGTGCTTGAAAGGGTACAACAGGGAAGAAAGGTTGCTGGTTTCTTGAAAGCAATTGATAAGAAACAGGGAAGTGAGCATGGAGGTGAAAAAGCTACTACATGACAATATTATGATACCAAGTTTAATGTATGGAAGTGAAGCTTGGACCTTGTTGGAGGGGCAGAAGTCAAGAGTGAGAGCAGTGAAAATGAGTTATTTGAGAGGAGCATGTGAAGTCACATGGAGAGACAGACTGACAAATGATGAAGTGAAGGAGCATTGTGTTGTGGATGTGAGTGTGATAGGAAGCTTTAGGAGAAACACATTAAGGTGGTTTGGGCATGTGATGAGGATGGAGAGTGAGAGACTGATGAGGAGAGTGTATGGGGGAGGCCGAGGATGAGATGGAGGGATGGAGTGAAGAGGTATATGAAAGAGAGGAGTGTGAGCTGGGAGCAGGGCAGTGAAATGATGGGGGCAGAGCGATATGGAGGCGATTTGCTTGTGGCCACCCCTTACGGGATTAAGGCATCTGGCAATAGATAGATAGATAAATAGTTTTCCATGAATGTTGGCATGCATCAGGGGTCAGATGTGAGCCCCTTTTTGTTTTTCATAATGCTTGAAGTTTCATGTTTCTTCAGAAATGGACTTTCATAGGAGATGTGTGCTGATGACTTGATGTTGATTGCAGAGTATGAAAGGGAGGCAAAGGAAAGATATAGGAAAGTAAGAAACAGAATGGGGCACAAGGGCTTGAGAGTGACTGCAGATAGAACAAAAGGTAGCAGTACTGTCAGAGCAGGAGTGTAGGCATGTGTAGTTTGCCACAGGGGTATGGGAAATAACTCCATCTTGTGCAGTGTTTATGATTAGTGGGTGCAAAGAGATGTAGTGGTATTAGAGGTGGACTGCAGAGTAATGCTGATGTTGCGTATGTGGTGTGTGGGGGAAAGCGTGTAGAGACTGTCAAGCATGAAAAGATTGATCTTGCCGGAGAGTCTCGTGAATGTGTGAAGGAGTTTTTTTATTTGGGGGATATGTTATATGCTGGAGTTTTGTTATTTGGGGGACATGTTATGTGCTGGAGTTTTGATATTTGGGGGACATGTTATGTGTTGGAGGTAGGGCTGTGGCTAGGTTAAGGAGTGGTTGGAGAAAGCTTGGGGAGCTGTTGCCTCTCCTAACATTGAGAGAGCTTTCCCTCCTAGCTATGGGATCCTTAAATGTGGCATGTCTTTGGAGTGTAATGCTGTATAGTATTGAGATGTGGCCAGTAAAAGACGAGGATATTCGTAGTCTCATATATACAGAAATGACAATATTTAGAAGAATGCGTAGTCCATCCTTGAATGTGAGGCCTGGGGAGACTAGGATTGCAACTGAAAAGTTGAGAGGAAGGATGAGAATTGAATGTATTGGTGGTGTGATGAGGAGAAGTAGATTGAGGTGGTTAGGGCATGTTGAGAGGATGGAGGATGATATTTGTGTGTGGAATGTGAGAAGGGTGAACGTTAGGGGTAGGATTGCAAGAGGCAGACCAAAAGGGCTCTAGGACGAGATCATAGAGTGTGACCTGAGGGATAAAGAATTGAATAGGGAGGCTGCCACAGATCAAGCAGCGTGGAGAGCAACTATTATGTGACCAAGGCTATCTGTCTTTCTATTTATTGCCAGACACCATAATCCTGTAAGGGGTGGCCACAAACAAATCGCCTCCATGTCGCTCTGTCCCCCCCCCATTTCACTGCCCTGCTCCCAGCTCACACTCCCCTCTCTCATATACCTTTCCACTCCATCCCTCCATCTCATCCTCGGCCCCTCCCTCCCTCTCCCCCCCTCCACCTCACTCACATACACTCTCCTCATCAGTCTCTCACTCTCCATCCTCTCCACATGCCCAAACCACCTTAATGTGTTTCTCCTAACGATTCCTAACACATCCACATCCACACCACAACGATCCTTCACTTCCTTATTCGTCAGTCTGTCTCTGCATGTGACTCCACATGCTTCTCTCAAATAACTCATTTCCACTGCTCTCACTCTTGACTTCCGTCCCTCCAACAGGGTCCAAGTTTCACTTCCATATGATAGAGTTGGTATCACAATACTGTCATGTAGCAGCTTTTTCACTTCCGTGCTCATTTCCCTGTTTCTTATCACTGCTTTCAAGGAACCAGCAACCTTTCTTCCCTGCTGCACCCTTTCAAGCACTTCACCCTCCAAACTTCTGTCCTTATTCATCACACTACCCAAGTACTTAAATCCACTCACATTCTCCATATCCTTTGTCACGAATTTCCTAGATCGTG